>JAYRBW010066918.1:0-52586 GCA_036023295.1 Invenusta paracnida | reverse complement strand
CTGTGAAGCGAGACCAAATAGCATGACACATGCAGGGCTCACCTGTTCTGCCTCACTGTGAAGCGAGACCAAATAGCATGACACATGCAGGGCTCACCTGTTCTGCCTCACTGTGAAGCGAGACCAAATAGCCCCGTTTGAAGCGACATTGTTCTGCGGACTGGTGCCAAGTTAGAGGTGTATCAACCAACCAATAGCAGCGTTTGAACTTGCAGATCCGAGTTTCTGAACAGTAGTCGGGAGTAGGGCCATAAAATCAGGACAAATCTCTTTCTAATTCGTGTAACATGCTTATGCCATGAAACTAGATGAATAGAGAGCGAAATAGAGGAACTTATTCAGTAATCCATATTTGAGACAAATATTAAAATACCTCATCAGGAACCTAATCATACATTTTATTGGTGAAATGGCTACCTAAAAGACGACAATAATTCAATGTTACTTTTGCTTATTACTAAGATACACACAAAAGAAATTTAATAATTAATCCAAAATGTATTACAAAGTTTTACAGTTTTTTTCTCAGGTTTCTGTCATTTTCATTGAATTATGATTTATCTAAGAGAACGTGTAAGGTGTTTCATGGTCCATACCGTGTTTGACATAGGAACATCCGCAGAAGTTGACCCCATCTCCAACAAGTCCAGGATCGCATTGACAGCGGTAATCCAGACAAGCGGCCAGGCGATGGCACTTGTTCGCGCAGCCTGGACAGATAAGGAACAACCAGCATACAATTCCATTTCTCAAGAGATTTATGTACTTTATACCAATATAAAATGCTTTACTTACATGGAAATAGTTTCTCAAATAATAAGAGTTTTAACAAGTAGAAACAACAACAAGATATATCACTGCGCCTATGCTAGGTGCTCTGTCTAGTTGGTGTGCTCAGCCTAGTTGGCGTGCTCTGTCTAGTTGATGCTCTGTCTAGTTGGTGTGCTCTGTCTAGTTGATGCTCTGTCTAGTTGGCGTGCTCTGTCTAGTTGGTGTGCTCTGTCTAGTTGGTGTGCTCTGTCTAGTTGGTGTGCTCTGTCTAGTTGACATGCTCTGTCTAGTTGGTGTGCTCTGTCTAGTTGGTGTGCTCTGTCTAGATGGTGTGCTCTGTCTAGTTGACATGCTCTGTCTAGTTGGTGTGCTCTGTCTAGTTGATGCTCTGTCTAGTTGGTGTGCTCTGTCTAGTTGGTGTGCTCTGTCTAGTTGGTGTGCTCTGTTTAGTTGGTGTGCTCTGTCTAGTTGGTGTGCTCTGTCTAGTTGGTGTAGTTAACGTTTGTGTTCACGACTGCCTTTAATACCAACAAGAAAGAATACATCATAGTTGAATAATATATCTTCAGGGGAATACTACACTAAATAGCTCATTTGCATAAGTTGTTAAATTCAAGTTAATTTCAGTCCACCACTTCTGTGCATTTTGTGGAATATCAAACTATTACAAGCTCGAATATTTATTATTGCATGAATTGAACAAATGTTGAATAAAAATATTAAGAAAAGCATCAAATGCAACAGAATGCTGTTTATCTTGTCAAGGGATATCATTATTTCATTTGAATTGCATAATTTGTTGAGCATAAAGTGATATTTCTAAAGTGTTTCACTGTTTTTTAAAGAAATTAATAAAAATATACACATGAGTTAGCAAATATTCAACTTATTGAAATGACCCAACTTGATCACAATCAGAAATGTGATCTATCTTTAGTGGAAATAGTTTAGATTGATTATTTTCTATTGTAAATAAGTACATTTAAATGTATTACAGAGTACAGAACGGGCTCACCTTGAATTCCTTTGTCACGTGAATACTTGGGAGCACAAATAAAGGGCAACAGGACCGAGCATCGATCATTCTTGAACTGCATAGAAGTTGTATCTGAAGCGACACAGTCACCGCCGATGTTCTTCCTGGGATGCCCCACAGTCCATGGACTAAGGGGGAGGCGGAAGGAGTAGATACAGAGCACATCTTCATAAATATATCGGAGGTCATTCCCGTCTAGATTCACTGACTGTTATATACACTCAGTTTGTTGCTTTGAGCATCGCATTCTTTGCTATACGTTGATGGGAGTCGCCACCGTTTCTTAAAAAGATGCAAACCCTATCCGCAACTTGATTCATTAGGTTATAACCAACATTAAAAATAGAGGGAGCATACAAAAATGCACATTTATGCTATTTAATATCAATTAAACGTAAATTTAGTATTTATTAAAGAAATAATGCAATCAGTGGCTTATTGAATAAAACTGCATGTTGCAACAAGCTGGCGACACTAGTTGATAAATTTACGTTTGATGAATACTACAAATATTACAGCTATATCAATTTACACTATATAAGCAATTTGTGTGCAATGCATGCAAGATGAGTTAATACACTAGTACAGAATGAAATATTACGTAAGCATGATTAGAGAAGCAAAATATATTTGTACCTAAATGCGTACGTCTCAGTTTGTAATTGCAATGTATTATTATTAACTTGTTCAATGTTGAAAAAGTGCTTATTTAATCAATTTAATACTGTTTTTAACACTGGATCTTATTCGGTTATATTCAAACCTTTGCTAGAATGATAAAGCTTGCACAAATAGCGAGCAGAGAGCATTATTTAACAAGACCTAATAATGAAATGAATTAGAACTGGGAGACTAACACAGACGTGAGTATTATATACTGAATTGTATAATGTGTATCAACGTATTAAGAAAGTCATTGTTCATAGAAGAAATAATATTTTAATGAAATCTTCTTTTTATTATTTTCCATTACGCAATGATTCACTCTGAATAACACATTTACTCTCTCCAAAGTGAAATATCTATTTATATCATCTTTAAAAATGCCTCATTGATCAAGATCGACAGCTTGAACAAGTGACTCATCTTCCTGTCTTTGCTCCCAGATTCATAGTTGTCATGAATGTTCTTTAACACCCTTCATACTTCACAAAGGTGAATAACCTGTGTATTGATTGTTGTATAATTGTAATGCAACAGCCACAAGCTGCTAAAAGCAATACTACATTATTAACAATAGGGGCAAATACACTTACTAATAATTAGAGCGAGTTGCATCAGTCCAAATGAACTCATCAGTCACATAGTCGTATTTCAGCCCAATCCATACTTGGTGATCGTAGTCAATATTTGGGAGTTTTCGGAGTTCTTCATGGATGAAAATCTAACAGAAAAGGATAATGAACATGTTGAAGTTTGAAATTATTATTTTATGAATTTATAACGTTGAAATGCCAATAAAAATAGTCTAGATGTCGAAACTATTTATCAAATAACTCGCAGAGAAATATACATAAATTCTGGGATTATCGACAGATATAACAATTAAATGTGGGAAATGCTCCAAAAACTAACAAAAAATTCATAGATAAGCATGTTTTCAGATCTAAGATATCATTAAAATGTTTGGGAACACTTCTGTAGATATAATTCTACTGTTTAAAAATGAGATCTTATTTTAATTGAATATCATTTTTACAATACTACATTTTCTCAGAAGTTTGATTTCAATTGTTTGTTTTCTAGAATTGGCCTCAACTTTCGTTTATAACCCTCGGGTTAGAAAACTTAGCTGTGCCAAAATGAAGCTTATTTATATTTAAAATATTGTCCAGTTAGTTCATTGAAAAAATAACTCCAGAATATTAAAATTTAGGAAATTGAGGAAATATGATTATAATTATAAAGTTGAAATAAAACTTGAATGAAAGAAACTATATTTTTTGTATAGAATTAATTATTATATATTAAATCTATTTTACATTTTAAATAGTTTATTCTATCGAAGTATTCATAGACATAATTACTTTTGAATTTTACTTATAAACGAAATGATGCCTAAACTCAAATTATAATTTCATGCTATATCGATTGAATGCCAATTTATTTGGCAAATCATCCGAGGAAATTTCTTTTGATGAAGTACAAATGCGTCCACTCAGATGCCCACTAACTTACATCCTCCAATTTACTGTGGATGGAGACCAGATACAGGTCCAGAGATTGACAGTGGCTTGCGGCGGCTGTCCAGTTCACCGCTGTCCTTATCAAAGTGTAGCAGCGATTCTTCTTACAGAACCTTCCGTCTGAAAATGTGAACACATTTTATGATGGAGATATATAATCTTAAATAGAGTTGGATAATAGTTAGAACAATTACTACTTGTTATATTTACCTGACTTGTATTAGTAGTATGAATTCATCAATTCAATTTGGTTTTCTTTCATTATTACATTTATAATTAATTACATTAAGTTTTGGAATTCTGAAATATGTATTTGTAAATCTAAACATTGAATAATTTCTTAATATTGGTCATCGTTGTCACTTATCAATTAAATATATTCATCGTAAGACATAAACTATATCGTTATTTTGAATGATGTTCCAAAGAAGGTTTCTAAAGATTGTGAAATTGTATTACCAACTTGTAAGACTGAATATTTATCTCTGCATAATTCCCAAGTTTGATTATTGTAATAAAATATGTTCCTTGTCCTAGCTTTACTCAAATGCCTATTTATCAATTAGTTAAATGCGTATACCATCTTGATCCCAACATTTTCCACCACTATTAAGCTTTCTATTAGCCTGAAGTTGGTATCATTCGAAGCCTTCTACACCCGGGAAAGTCACGACGACATCGGATATCTTTGAATTCGATAACAAATATTTTTGTGTAACATTTATATCTTAAAATGAATTATAAGGGCATTCGCACAGTGAATAATGCAGATATAGATTATTTAAGATACTATTCGAATACAATTATTAAAATATATATGTAAACAGCGAGCTATAATAAAGTCCTTCTGAGATGCGTGTCTGTTTCACCGACGTAACAAACTTATATTTTCATTGGTCCGACAATTGTCACGTGATGTAAAGCGTGTTGCGTCACTTCTATTGATCACTTAGCATAAATGTAGTATTTAGAAAACTTTCTTTAGAGAATTTTCATTAAAACATCAAAAACAGAAAAAATTAAAACCCGAACCCGTCGTAACATTTCTCGAATCACTTAAATGAGACCAGACTCAATCGATAAGGACCATGTAATTAGTAAGTTAAAAGTAAGAGATATAAACAGGCATAATTACGTTGCAGAAATATTTAAATGGTTAAGAATACATATATACATTTACATTTTACGTATTTTTATCAAACGTAACTAATGAATGTAGCTAGTATAAATAAAAGGTTGTGCTCATTGAAGTATTACTTATTATAATTTCAACATCTTTAGATGAGGCTACTAAAAGTTCCTGGCTCAATAAATTACCGTTATTATCTCGCTTTTGAAAGAATTCATTCGTGTTTCCGTTCGAGCTAAAAGCAGCCTCCGTTGTTACAACTTCTCCAACATTATGATAAACGACGATGACGAAAATCAGCAAATCAACTGAAAGATATTCAGATATAACATAATTTTATGCTACACAATAAAACATACATAACATATTGCTAATAGTTTCACAAAATTTGTACTTCAAATATATCTGTAAGCATTTAAGAGAATATTCGTCATAAAATATATTTCATAAGAATTCAAATATAAAGTCTGTTCCTTAAATGATATTATTTTTCATTTCATTATAATCCAGCTTTTCCTGAACATTGCACTTAACAGTAAAGCTGTTTTTAACCAAAGTGGTGTAAATTTTAAAGATTATATTTATAATATATTCCAAATATTAAATATAACTAAACCAGATATAAAGAATAATTTTACACAAAACACATTTGCACGAAGTCAAACGTACTTAATATTCATTTAATACAACTCCAATAGCTTAAATGCTTGAATCAGCTGGTCAATATATTGAAAATACTGTTATATAATTAACTGCAGCTTATATATTATGCAATTGTGTTTGGAAAGACTTATTTTATTGTCAAAAATATAATTTAAAGACGGCCAAACGCACTTTTTATTGAGCTCATTAAGCCTAAAGCAAAGAGACTTAGTTAAGTTAAACAACGAATAGCCAATATTAACTGATGTGGTACAATATGAAAAGCAGCCAGTCATTATTATATTGTACTCAAGTTTAAGTGGTGTATTAATTATTGTAACTTGCTATATAAATAAAAGTATTACAAGGACTCACCCGCTGACCAAATCATTACTTCAAGCAGTATAAACTGAATTTTCAAAAGATATGCTTTTGTATGTATTATCGTAATCCTTTTATTATTACAGGTAGAATATAAATTACTTTGAAATGATTTAAATAGTCCCGCTTTAAACAATGAACTAAACGAAAGTCAGATTCATGAGGTAAATACTTGATTTTTAGAATTTTAAAATATTGTCATTAATTGGATTTAAATGCAGAAAAATTAGGATAATACATTGATTGTTTAAAAGTCGATATCGACTACTAGACGATGCAGTAGACAAAAATTGATTAAAAGTCGATACCGATTATTAGACAATGCTGTAGACAAAAATTGCTTAAAAGTCGATATCAATTACTAGACAATGCTGTAGACATTGATTGCTTAAAAGTCGATATACCGATTACTAGACGATGCGGTAGACATTGATTGTTTAAAAGTCGATATACCGATTACTAGACGATGCGGTAGACATTGATTGTTTAAAAGTCGATACCGATTACTAGACGATGCGGTAGACATTGATTGTTTAAAAGTAGATACCGATTACTGGTATTATTTATAGCTCTGGTATTCTATTATTTTACTATTTTAAACTAATTAGAAGCTTAAACTAATATATTCATACACATTTCTTCGCTTTAATAAAAATAATGTACCATAGCGCAGAAGTTTTCTAAAAATGTGTTCACTTATTTTTGTTAATTTTGAATTTTTTATAAGTCAGTGTGAACTATTTGATATGAACGTTAATATGTGAGCATTGTAGCATTTAGTTTTTGGAATCTTGTCATATCTTTTTCATGAGTGTCTGAACTACGCGAGTTATAAGTTTATGTTAGCACTGTTTTTGAGCTCGTTTCTTGGCTTTTATTTTTGCGAGGCAGTCGTTTTTTATTTAGAAAAAAACAGTCTTACTTCTAACTAGAAATTGCATTTAATGACACTCATGTAATTGTTTAAAATATGTGTTATGTTATAATATACAGTTTTATCTGTCTTAATTATATTATTTATAATTATTTTCAGTTGTCTGTGTTGAGTAAATTGAAGGACATTTTGAAAAATAACAATGGATTCTAAAACGAAAACGACAGCGTCAGAAAAATGTCCAGAAAGGAGCTCAACCTAAAAGAATAGTACATTTTAGATACGTTGTTCAGCCATTCATGGAATTGATAATTTAAGAGCGTCAAACACTATGAAACTCCAATAATGCTTACCTGTTACAGACCACATTTAAATCAATATGTACGATATATGCAAGTGAATATTATATTTATACGAATTTAGAGAACAAAACTATGACTTGATAGTTAAGGCCCATGACCAAAAAATGCAACGTGGCGCTTTGCAAAATGTCGAACATATGTTTTCAATGATACTATTTACATTGAGCGCGACGCGACACTTTACAAGATGCCGAATATATGTTTTCAATGAGACTATTTACACTGAGCGCGACGCGACACTTTGCAAGATGCCGAATATAGGTTTTCAATGAGACTATTTACACTGAGCGCGACGCGACGAAAGCAACAGGCAAACTTTTCTTCCGCATCACGTTTAGTGGGTTTGGGCCTTTATAGATGCTAATTATGTACATAATTTTGGAAAACCAATAAATATGAAATAAATTTAGAGCATATTTATGTCAAATATTCGACAATACTAGATCATAAAAGGTTTGGAATTAACATTTTTAGTAATATTATAATTAAATTTTTAACACTTAGTTATTTAAACAGTTACATGTTTATATCAAACGTGTAATTGTAATCGTATATATATGAATTAAAAATATTATTACATTGTTCAATTTTTACTGAATATAGTTGAACAGGGATAAAATATTGATGATTGATTCGATATTTAATTTTAATGTTATATTTTTTATCTTGTTTCTTATATTTTTAGCGATTCAACCAGCAAATATTTATATTTGATTTAACCGAAATGATTAAAAGTATGATAATGTTGTTAATTCTTTCTAATCTATTAAAACAACTTTCACATTTTGTTTATAATTACATTAAATTATATAACTGACATTAAATTCCTAGTAACTAATATTTAGTGTGTATTCCTTTAAATTTACTCTTACCATGATTAAAAGCAGATATTTTGTAGCTCGAACTATAAACTAACAAAAATATTTGTGAAATAACTGAGCAGTCACTTTGATTGTTTTCCAAAACCAAAATTAACTCAGTAAAAATAATATTTATTGATAGGCAACTAATAATTACTAATTACTCTAATAATTAATGTATAATGTATAATAACAGTATGGTCAACATGTTTCACTTCCACGAAAACTTTTACGAACACGAATTTTGTGTTAAATTTCAATGCTTTTTTCCCATTTTTCTTTTATAACTGGTCTTATAACATATTGTTTAAATCGTGCTTTCGTATTTGTTTTAATTGACCTTCTTTACACAGCCATTTTATCAATTTACATGACAGGTTTATTTCCAATGCTTATCCTAGTTTCCTTTTTGATGTCAAGTTAAATCTTTTATTTCCTATAAATTGTCCCCTAATTATTCTGTACCTAATAATGATAATCACTGTGGAATCTTAATTGTACTGTTTCTTGTTAAATTTCAATATATTTGTTAAGTTTAAGCAAACTTGGTATCGTTTTACGTAAGTAATTTTATCTCAATACTAAATTCATTTTTTATTTGTAAGACTAGCTCTTATTTTTTTAAAGATATAATTCCCGTATCTCTTTGTTCTAATGCGATGTACAAACTAAATTGTTCTCAACAAATGATGCTATAGGTACAGGTAAAACTAAGAGGCACTAAAATGGATAATCGCATTAGAGAAAACAGATATCTTAATAAATGTACTGTTTTTCGTAGCTTTTTTATAATTGCAATGAAAGGTACTCTTAATAATGTTTCTAGTTTGTATACCACACAATATAAATTAGATTTATCTGTTAACGTATTTCTTAGCATAAAAGTTTCTATCCTGGTCTCAATCGTAATTTATTTAATTCTGACTCGTTTTACTTTTGAAAACAGAACAATTAATTTCTGATTTTTATTCGCTAAATAGTATATGTTCGGTTATGTCTTGTATAAATATACTAATGTATATAGTATCACAAATTCTGATTACACGATTATTATTATTCCTTTCATATATTAACATATTACCATTAATTGTTTGACAGACATTATTTTGGTTTTATAAATATATTTATGCGACCTCTTTTAGACCGCCAATTACTAGAACTTCTATTTCGTTAAACGAAGCATGTAATCCATTTAAAAAATGTATATAAAGGCAATATTTTGCTTTTAATGATATATATGATGTTGTATTCACAAAACTCCGAAATATCAGTAAACATAAAATTCTCAATTATATATTTATTTTACCATGTAACTATGAAAGTTATAAGTATTGTGCATTTATTAACAGTTAAAAATGCTATTTTAAATACAAAGAATTGTTGTTTAGCATATTGCTAAGTTGGAAAAGTAAGACAATAAATTATGAAGTAATAAAATATATTTAATTTAAAACAATATTGCACTAACAGTTACATATAATATTTCAAATAATTAAATAAAAATGTTTAGCAATTGAATGATATCCGACAAAATCAAGGAGATAAATCTTAGAGTAAAATCAACAAAACAAAAGCTAGATTAAAACTACGAAAAGAAGAGTGAAACGTTTGATTTGTATGGTGAATATAAAGTGTTAAATAAGTATTGGTTGCTGTTTAGTTTTGAACAGGGGCGTGGAGATGAATATCTCAAAGGGGGGTCCGGTTTAGGGAAGGTATTCTGTATATTGTTTATTATTAATAACGGGAAATAAGAAGGCAAAATAGGAAAATACACTATTTTAACTTGGTCATTCGCATGATGGATTTGATTGTACGAGTTATTGCTGAATGTTACACACTGCAAATTATAGAATAAACGTGGATGTTTTAGTAGTGCAGTATTTATAATTGGAAAATGTACTGTGACCAAATGAAAACACGAAAACTTGAATTGTATATATTGGTGGGTCTTCTTCTCGTGGGGAAGAATAGTGTTACTTTAGAGGCCTTTTAAAGCCGGAGATATGTTTATGAGGAAAACTAATGAATAATTGTAGATTTTGTGATGAAGTGGTCGGTTAATGTTAAATTGTTAGTTCAATGATGATCCCGTTGATGACGGAAATCTGAAATAATAAACACACGAAAAAATAATAAAAAATACGAATGTAACATATAGTTTGGCATAAATTAGAATAACTTAATTCTTTGATGAATATTTATTAGTTTATTGTTTCTTTCAGATTAAAAACTTAGAGTAGAAATAATCAGCTAAAGCTATTAAGTATTAAACAATCTTTAACTGCATCTATTGAACATTAAATGACAGAAAGGTCTTACCTGTAGTAAAAAGGAGTGTTGAGTTTTAGAAGCTTTGTGGACGACAGTCTTCAAAGAGTCTGCCTCTCCAATCCTTCTCCATTCGACAAGAACAGCTTCCCGAGTTATCGTTCGTCACGGGGAGCGCTGACGACGCCAAGAGATTACTCTCCGTCTTACTGACCAGCTGTTTGACGAAGATATCGATGACCAGACCGCGCTGACGGGCCGATGTCATACCAACTGGGGCGAGCACGAGCTTCAGGTTGAATACTGATCCGCCCGAATTAAGGGCGCCTTGAATGCACGAGTTCTCGTCACCCAAGTAACCTCTAGCGGAGTGAGAAAGAGGGTGCCCAGCTGGGTGGCGATGTGAGTAGATCTTCTCGAGAGATATTCCAAGACCCGGTCGAGCTGTAGTTCGCTGTGAGTAAGCGAAAGACTGCGGTGTGACGATGTGGAGTTTCACATTTTGTTGAGCGAGACTTGCAGCCAAATCTGCAGAGCTTTCCTCACACTTGGAGCATTGAATAAGAAGGATGTTTCTGTCAGAGTTCTGCTTCCAAGGATATTCCCGGCTGGCGTACTCGACTGTGTCTAAGGGATTGCCGAGAAGATGCTTGCTGGGGATTCGATTGAGGGATTTGGCAATGTCTTGCCATCTGTCGGTCATCATGGAACCTCCGTTGACAGTGAAAGAGTGTAGACCGGAGGATGCAGCCAATCCGTAGCGGACTCGTCTGACTAGTTGACTTTTACGGAGGTTGCTATCAAGTCGGCGAATAACAGAGGCGAGATCGGGCGAGTTACGCAGGCAACCGGGTTGCACAACTACGACAACCTCTGCAGTGGGTGTGGCTGTGTCTGCAGGGGAGGTCTGGTGTCGGGGACATTTACGACAGATGTAGGGCACGCGGACTGCAATCTTTGCTCTGGCGCATTGGGCGGCGTAGGCGCGGGCTGCTGAGCACATTCGCTTAACAGGGCAACCCGGGCAGTTGTTACTGACATCATCATCAACATCTTTACTGCCGGCACACATTTTCATGAAGGGCGCAGGATTCACAGCTTTGAAGCATTTGGCGAGCGGAGAGATAGGACATTGGAATAAGAATTTGCAGGGAAGGTTGGGCAATCGCTGTTCAGAAGAAGTTGTCTTCTGCTGCGGTTCGATTTTTGTGGCGACACATTTTCCTTTTAGCGTCCAGGCGCGTACAAACTCGTCAACAGACACTCGTTGGCCCTCTTTATTGCGGATATCATTGAAGGGTTCATTGTCTCGATTTCCCAGAAGTCCTGCAACTTTTCCGTGATGCCAACCTGAAACTCCGATTGTGTAGATATCAACTTCGGAATCGGCAGTTACCGAAAAGCCGAGGATGTTGTCGGTGAGTTTTACTAGCGGTCCGATTCGCACAATCGACAGGGACTCAATGGAGTAGGGAAGTTCCGTTAGAACACCATCAACCGTGACCTGATAGTTAGGTAATAACTTGATCTCCTTTCCATGAGCCATAATCTGGAGATGTTTTACTCGGCTTTGGATTACTTGGATGGCCCAGTCCTCGCGACCAGCCAGAAGAGCCGTACAGTCGCCTTCAAGGTTAAATTGTTCTTTGTCGAGTGTGATGACATGATTTCCAGCAAGAGATCCAAAGGAATCGAACTGTGGCATCCAACTGGTCTGAGTATCAATGATTGAGGGAAATTCCCAGCCAAGTTGGCGGGCTAGCTGGAGCTCAGGAATAGGATTGCGAAGTGAATGGAATGTGGGTCTGAGCGAGTCTAAGGATACCATTTCAGGGAGAGATTTTAGATCACGCATGGCCAAAGGTGAATAAATTTGTCCCGAAACCTGGAAGCCGTCCTTTGTTTGAACCTGGCTGAACTGGAAACGATCGAGTTTGAAGAACTTGGCCACCGCCTCTATTGTGCCGTACTTAAGTGAATCGAGAACACGGATGTATTCATTGCGAATGAATCCACGAATAAATTCTTCAGAATAGGTATTCGCCAAAATCCAACGCAATTTTTTGCTTCCATCAAAAGCAATGTCAATCACTGTTCGGCAGTTCTCAATTCCAATCCAACGATCGACAAATTGGCTAGCTTCGAAGGCAGCATTTCTCAATTTCCCTGTATAGGTCTTAATTGCCTGATCCAAGGTTTCCATTACTGAGGACAGAGCCAATCGAATTTGCTTCTCATAAGGAAGATATGCGAGATTGCTATTCTTGAGATCTCTCACGAAGGAGTAGAGTTTGCGGAATACCCGGACCGTTGTTCCGTAGGCGTATTGAAACACTGGCTCGAAGAGTCTTCCAAGGTAAACGCGAGTGAACTGCACAGTGGTTTCATGGAGTTGCTTTAGTGCCGTGGTCATTCTATTTACCACTCTCATTGTGGCTTGATGCAATTCTTGGATGCAATACATTGTGTAGTCTGTTAGTTTGTACAAACATTTCTTAGAAACAGCGTACAATTCGTGAGCTATTAATCTTGCAAACTTAACTGTCAGACGTTCCATTTGTTTAAATTGATAGTAGGCGCTCCACAAACAGCGAGAGTAATATACCGCGAGTCGAGTGTTAAACATATTTCTGATTGGAATGGCAATGTTTACGTCGATAATTTGGTATAAAGACATTCCCATTAGCGTGAGATCTCCCATGTAGAAATCGTTACGTCTTATCATACGATTGAGCTCTCTTTTGAACTGGCTAATATCCTTCTTGAGTAAGCGAATTTCTCGATCAAAGTAAAGCATAACATCTTGGAGGTCGGGAAGACCCTGAGTGACTTGTTGAAACTTGGATTTAAGAACTGATTCTACAGTAGAAAATTCCCCCCAAAAAAAGTCATTGAAACCAGCCAAATATGATGCCACATTGAATTGTCTAACAGTCTGATAATACGGAATTGAAATTCGATTGTTGCGATAAAAACTTCCAGACAACAAATGTTCTGCTTTTAATTCAACTGTTGCTTTAATTTCTGTAACTTTCACCTCGTCATTCTTTCTGAAAATTTCCATTTCAATATGTCGGTCATTGACATATTTCGTGTTCATTTCAACGAAAGATTCAGAACTTTTGGGATTGTTGAAGAGGCGTAGAACGACACTTGGGGCACTTCGGTTTGTCTCTAGATAAACAGCATATTTATTTTGTTTATCGCTGAGGATGTCTGCCGACAACTTGTGTCCAACTTGAGTGCGCTCAAATGTTGTGCTCACGACTACAGACTTTCTCGGGGACTCTAATGAAAATCGGTGAACTGCAAAATTTTGTGAAGCCTGTCGTTCGGTTCCAATCGACCAGATCAACAATTTACCATTTGCATCTTTAATCTTAAGTAAGCTGTTGATTTTGATTGTTGAGGGTTGACGCGATATCCCCAGAGCTCCAGCAATGTAAAGTTGAGTTGACTTCTGCGTAAGAGACAGAGATATTTGCTGCTTCAATGTCGACGGAGTGTTGAGAGTAAGAGAAATAATGATATTATCGGCTGATTGGGATGTGAGTTCGGCAATAGCTTGCCATCGAATACCAAGATTAGCCTCGATGGTTTCCTCGACGAGATGTATCATTATAGGGTTCTTCATTCTAGGTAATTGAACCTCTAATTTAGCCTTCTTAGAAGAACCGTCGTTCACCCGCTTGACGATAATCTTAATTGTATGCTCCCCTGAGGTTATATGATTCCATGAAAACTGAAGTTCAGTATCAGTGTTGGCCAACTTGACAACTTTAGCGTACAGTGTGCGCAGAGGAGTAACCAGAGTTACTTCAAGGGACTGGCGTGGAGCACCAATAATCTGGATGGCCCAAGCATTCTTCTCGCCCCACTTCGTGTTGGGATTAATCTGAAGACGGTGAAGGCACTGGGATTTATCCATTGCAGACTTGAAAGATAGCTTAAAGTTTCGAACGGATGTCGTTATGAGAAGATCGCAGGCAACCTGATTTACAAAATTCCAGCGTGATGTACCGCCGCGTAAAACACCATTGTATTTGACAAAGAAACTGACCTCACCATTGAGGAGAACTCCACTTTTTGCAGCTGTAATTTTCAGGTCAATTGGGCTACGAATTGTTAAATCAATGTTAGGCAGGCTTCCGCTAAATTCTCCATCAAAAGTGTATATTCGCTGCACGTTGATATCAAGGCTAGACTTGTGTTTCAATACAGCACCAGCTTGTTCGAGATTGAAGTTGAATTTGAGTGATTTAACAATATCAAATGGAGTTTCAAGGGCTACAGTAAATGTTTTGAGAGATCCACTTGCACTGGCAGAAAAGCGAGTCACGCCCTGGGAGTCTACTTTGGCTGAGAGTTCCCCATTCTTCTGTCGAGTGAGCATTAGAGAGAATTTGGAGTCGAAGAATCGGTTCTGGAATTCCAACGAGTTCTTCGAAAGCTTAAAACTTGTCGCGATCTGATTCTGATTGTAACGTAGATCACAGCCAAATGCCCAGATATCCAGTGATTTTATTAAGTGTCCAGCAAAGGATGTCTTCTCCCATTGTAATACATTTGAATTGATAGAATTAGAAAATGAAATTCCGGACCTGTCTGTTGTGCTGAGGCGCAGAATTTCCAATTGATGCGAGAACTTGATATATTGGTTGTTAGCTTTAATTTCTCCATTAATAGCATAAAGTCCAGATTTAGCCTGTAGCTTCAGATGTGCTGAGATATTCTCCATGTGACTGAAAGGCGTCATAATATTGATTTGGATTTCACTTGGAGATAAAGTTGCCTGCAGTTTAATGACTTTTATGCCATAGCTTCCCTCTGAAAGCACCTTTAATGTATCTTGTTCCTTTGACCATTTAGCATTGATGGTAATCGGCTTAATGTTTAACAGGTTTGTTTCAAACTTTCCCATTATTGCGGTGTCGGAAAGGTTGATGTATAACAAGGTTTCTTTCTTGTTGAATGAAAGCTTTGTAACGAGCTCTTTTTTTGGGTTCATTTTCACAAATAGACTCATTTCTTGTAGCAGAGGACAGCTCGTCGCAATTTCAGTCTGGATGGAATTATCAGTTTGCTGCCAACTTCCACTCATTTTAATTTTATTCCATTCAAAGTCAAATTTGTGTGGATTTGAGGCCAAGCTGAGTGAGGCAGTCTGGATGGATGGATAAGTGGAATGCAGAGTGCTTTTATGACTATTATTAAGTGTCTTGTGCTCTAGAGTTACTGATTCGCGTTTGTTTCCCAAGTGTGTTATCCAGTACATGTTCATGGCCGGAACTGGCTTTGTGTAGTGAACAGCGAGGTGCAATGTCTTCACAATTATTGAGGGGTGCATTTCTTCGGCGTGAAGTAGGAACTGCTTTTCCCCGTGTGAGATGTTCAACTTTTGTTGGTTCCAAATGATTCCAATTGATGAGGGAAACTTGGCATCTAGTACAAACTTTGAAAGCCTGGGATTTGAGGTGGACAGAGCTGCTTTAATATTAGATCCGGTTTTGTGGAAGGTCCAGTGGATGTGGTGTTTACCAGTAAGTGGGCCGTCTATCATAAGCTGGCCGATATGAGGTACTCCAATCTGGGGTTGTACTGTAATCATACCATTGATGTTCATTGGTTTGTATTCGTTATATTGGACAGAGTGATTAAATACCAGTTTACCAGTGCGCAGATGATGCGACATGCTATAGAGAATCGAACGTGCCTTCTCAAGCGAAGTCAGAAGTTCCAACTTTCCTTTCATAGTGTTCTTCCCAAAAGGTAAATAGCTGCCTCGTATACGGAATTGGTTTTCTGTGTTGTGCTCAAAGCTGTGGTCAAATTTGTAGTATCCATTCGAATCCTTTTCGTGGTGCAGGTCTAATTTCATCCCTGTGAGCACCTCATATGGAGTTGTAAATTTAGTAGAGGCCACGATTCTAGCTGGGTTTAAATCGTACATGCCGACAATGTGAAGTTTCCGTTTTGGATTACCGTATATTACTTGGTGATTATATTCCCATTTGCTGTTTCCACTTTTACTATGATTAAGTGAGATATCAACAAGTTTAAGGTGCTTAAGAGTGGTCCTAAGAGCTGATTGCGATATAATTCCGGAATGTGCTAGGTGCCAGTTACCAACAAGGGAGAATACCTTGACAGGCCCGTAAGTGATGCTATGGTCATAATTCAATCTCCCGTTGACACTCCGCATATGATGGATATTTGCTTCAAGCAGGTTAAGCATTTTCACTGGTGTACGTAACTGCATCCATAGTTTAATGCCATTCCTATGATTCTGGAAGTTTCCTCTGAAAGCAGCGTGAACATTGCCATTCTTATATCCATGGTGACAGGTATGTTGACCCGCATGCAAACTATGGTTGTAGTAAACTAGTATATTCTTCGCCATAGGGAAATGGGAGTTAAATTGCACATTGCCATGTGTTATTTTGGCATTTGATTGATAAAAGCCATGGCATTGGATTTTCTTCAATGGATGATAAGACAGACTATGATCAAATGCGATTTTATCTGATCCAATATATTGGTGTAGAATTTTCACATGGAAGAAATGTTCTCCAGATCTATGAAGTGGTGTGAGGATGGCCCCTCCGCTGATTCCTTTCTGAGAGGGGTGGAAGTGACCATGGAACCTTATCGTCTTTCTCGGAGTGTAGGCAACGCTATGATCAAAGGTGTGCTTGCCTTCTTGAGAATACGTATGTGCCAACTTCATTTCAAGGTGCTCCATTCTTTTAAATGGACTGTTAAAGGTAAGGCGACCATCTAAAGATGAGCTTGACAATTTTCCTTCGCCACTTAGACGGATCAGCTTCTCCAGGTTATACCTAATTTGATGGTCAAAATTAATTCTTCCATTTTCGTGTCTTTCATGCAACAGACTAGCCTCCAAATTCTTGATTTGCTTTAAAGGGGTGACAACAGTAATTTGTCCACTAGTCTTACTTGGGCTAGTCAAAAACCTTCCCATGAGATGAAACTTTTTGTCTTCCTTCTCGTGCTCATAAATCAACCTATGGTCGAATTTAAGGCCTTCTTTTGGATGCATTATATGATACATTTCAAGATGAATTTTCTTCATTTTCTGCCAGGGTGTTGTAACAGCAATGTTTCCTCGAACACTTCCATCCTCTTTAATAACGTTTCCTTTCAGTGTGGCCTCCTGGTTGTTGCCGCTGACTAAGCTATGATTGAAGTTGATTTCGTTTTCTCCAACTTTAGCGTGGTGGAATCGGCCAGACATACGATATGGACCAAATATTTTAAAGTCTCCTGATAAACTTTTTTCTGTCGGTTCAAAGTTAGCTTGGATTGATATCGGAGATCTCCGGCCATAAGAAGCTGAAACGCTGCGGCGGGATCGCTTTCGGGAAGTTTTCACTGAAATGAAATCAACTGGGCTATTTGGAATGGAAACTTCAAAATCGTTTTCGTAATCCTCTCCTGATCCATTTTGGGACAATCGAATTTGAGAGTTTTCTCCATTTTCTAGTTTCAGCTTGAAATCGACGCCATTTTCTAATTTTTCGCCAGAAATAGAAATTTTCTGGAAACCGGCAATTGGCGTGAAGACATCTAGAGTTCCAATAAAAAATGGTGTGAAGCGTCCATTCAAGTAAAATCCGGCACTCTTGCCTAAGATAGACACTTTGCATTTTTGTTGATAGTTTCCTTTTTCAATGGTGTTTGACACTTCCACATTTAGAACCTCTCCAAAAGGTGACTGCTCATAAAGGGCGGTTAATGTGAAGTCCTTGATGTTGTTAAACTCAAGAGCTCCTTGGATTTTAATCACTTTAAGCCACGAATGCGGACCATTAATCAGCACAGAGATTGATTTTGTGTTGCTGTTTTTAATTTCAAAGTTTACAATGATTGGTTGCATTTCTGGAAACTCAGTTTTTAGATAGACTGAAAGACCTTCAGAAGTCTTTTTATAATTCCCAGATAAACGGAGCGTCTTAGACCACTGTGGCGTGATCAGTGTTGTCAGAAGGGCGACCTCAGATCCCAATTGTGCCTTTATAATGAGTCCATACTGACCAAGAATTTCATTGTTGAGTACAAGTTTGCTGTTAATCTGAGTGGCATCGAATCGGTAATTATATTGACCTTTTATATTAAGGTAGGGGAGTGGTGATTCCAATTCAAAAACTCCATTTCGCTCACTGTCCATTCGATAGACAATACGCATTTTCTTGTCCATAAACACCGTCTCAATTTCTAGTTCAAACCCTTTTTCGGAAGTGATGAGTGAATTCTTAAGCTGGAGGTTATAGGTCTTCTGTGTATTACCGCCATCATTGCTAGTTGTTAGCATAACCAGGGAAGAAAACTTTTGCCATCCGTTGAGTTTCAAATTAAACTCAGATGCTCTTTGGTAATCCATCAATTGGAAGTATCCCTTAAAAGATAAATCCTTTGCCATCCATGTATGTTCGAACTTTAAATTCGAAATGCGTCTATCGTTCTGACTCAATTGGAAGGTTAAGAAGCTTTTTTCGAAGCCTGTTGATGAGAATTCAGACTCCAATTTGACAATGTTAAAAGAATTAATGTTGCAGTTGACGGAAATACTGCCGCGATTCGATTCAAGTGTACCGCTTGTGGCGAAAGAAAAATCGTTGGAACTAGTTTTCAATTGAAGATTTATGTCAAATGTCTTGCCAATCACGAATTTTGCTAATCCAGAATAGACACGTTCACCAAGTTTAACTACCATGGTTACCTTTTCGATCGTCATCCAATCTTCAGCCTGTAAGTTTGCTTTAAATTCGTTACTCTCGTAACCATTAAATGGTGTGTTGACTGTCACCTGCATTTCTTTTTCATTCCAACTCGAAATCAGGTCACCTTTCATCTCGCCAAATAATACGTTTAGCTTTGCAGATCCCGATGTCCACGAAGTAACTTCAAGGCTCCCATCGAGCTTTGCTTTTAAGACCTCTGGAATTTGAGGAAATCCTTTGCTATCGAGACGGCAAGAAATTAGCATGGTTTTGAGGTCAGCTTGATGTGTGCATGTCAGTTTGGCTGTGTTTCCATTCATTGATGTATAAAGCGTTGCTTCACTCTTTTGAAGGGTCAAAGTTGTGAAATCCAATCCTAATTCGTAGGTGCCCTTTGCCTCTTTGTTGTTTGTGTAACTCAGTTTTACTCCTGCTGGGGAATACTCAAATTTGCCTTGGAAATCTAAGCTTTCAGAATTCGAAAATGCTATGCTAATTTCTTGAGGCAATTTGTAATCGATTGTAAGCTTTAGATTTTGATATGGACAATTGACATTGATGCTAAATTTGGTTGGCTCAATTCGCACAAGTTCTATCTTCCAATTACCAACTTTTGAACACTCTAATTGAACAGTCAATTGCTTTGCATCGTTCCAGTTGTACAATACTTTATGAGTACCAAACGGTGTTACCAGCTCATGATTTCCAGTCCAAACAGAACTAACTTTCTCATGGATCAAGTTGACTTTGTAAAGAGCAGTGTTATCGTTAGGCAATTGAAGTTGAAGCTTTAGCATGCGCTTTGTTGGTTCATTGAGCATCGCTCCACCGAAAATGTAGCTTCCTTTGGGAGTTCCAAGAGTTGACTGACACGATAAAGAACCCACAGAAGATTGGTTGCAGCTGTGAACGAACTTAAACAGTTCTTTGTCGTTTAGCCTTGCGAAAGACTCATATTTTCCCAAGATTGTAAGTCGCTGTGGAATCTCTACTTGCAAGTTGAGACTTTTGAAGGCTTTGAAAGGCAAGTTCATCTGTGTCGAAAGAGTGTACTTATCACTCATGTCGTTCCATTGCGCACTCAAACTAATCGATTCAGTTAACTGAGGCAAATTCATTTTAGCTTGAATAGACTTGGGGGTTCCTTCAATATCCAAACGCCATTCGCCGTAAGGTGAAGAACAGAAAAAATTCAAATTATACCAATTACGGCTGGTTAATCTCCAAGTGTTCGTATGCACGTATCGACCCAGAACAGTTTGTTCAAATTTCGCGCCTATTTCGTAATTGAATTTGTTCCCTGATGCTGAGAATGCCAGGTCAGTTTTTTCAAAATTTTTGAAAGGTGTTTCTAAAACAAAATTTCCGGTAATACCTCGAGATATATCAATCTTGAAGGATAATTTAATTGGTTCTTTCAATAAAGAAGATGTCAAAGTCACTAAGTTTGAGCCTGCTTTCGTATCTAGCTTGAATTCGCAGCTTCCCAGTTTGTTATGCTGAGCAATAAGTGAGAACTGGACATTATCGATTGCTGTAAATGAATACTTGACTTGAAGAGATGCTTCTTTCGTGATATCCTGATTCGATTTAAAGTTGAGAGAAAGATCTCCATCTTCAAGCTTCCAGTTCAGGGTTGCTTGTATGGGTTGATCAAATTGTGGCGCAGTTAAAGAGATCTCCATTGAGTTTGGTGTAGATTGAATTTTAACCTGGAATGACTTCATGCTGGCAATAGGGGTGGCCATTTCCAGGATAGTTTCAAACTGTCCAACATTCAGCTGACGATTGCGGAAGCTTCCGGAATATGCACCTAAGTATGACTGCTCTAATTTGGTGCTTACAACAAATGTATTTTCATTCCGTGAGTTCACGCAGGAAACTGAGAAATAGTTGGACTCCAGGTTTTGGAAAGGTGTTGCCAGTTTAACTGAGACTTCAAAGTCACGTGATGCATCGAGCTTTCCGTAAAATTCGAATGGAGATGAGAATCTTGAACTCTCAATTTTGACTGAAAGTGTATTTGCAGTGAGTAATAATTTGCCATTGCTGCTCTCGTAGCCCTTAAATGGGGTCTGGCTTTCGTAATAAATTTCTTGGTTATTGCTATCAACAAAATTCCAGCTGAGATATTTAGAAATGGAACCAATTTTATTTGTGATAAAAGTGAATCCCAATTTTCCATTTTGTTTATCTTGTGGATAAGCAATTGCAAGCTTTGCAGTTTTCAAGATTTCAAACGGCGTGTTTACTTCCAGCTCAAGTGATCCCACCTTATGAACCATTGAGAGTTCAATGTTATTTTGTAGTTGAGAACACTCAATAACACCAGTTATTTGTTCTCCATTTAACTTGAAATCGATATCCAATTTCTTGAATGACTCAAAGGATGATTCTAAATGAATGTTAAGATGCAAGTTTCTTGGTGAAGGCCATTTTTGCAGGAAGGTAGCAGAATGTGTTCCCAAAACAGTTTGGTTTATTTTTACTATTCCATACATATTACCGAGGTCTCCGGCTTCAACGGATATTTCTGTCAACTTCATCGAGTTAAATGGTGTTGTCAGTTTAAAGTTGAACACTTTTTTTCTCCCGATCATTTCCCAGTTGGTAAGAAGCTGAATTCGTCCTTCAGACGGTAAATTCGGGCTTAGTGCCGAAGACACCAGCAATGCGCTGAGAGATCTCTCTTTGATAGTAATCTCCAGCTCGTTCGATCGTACAAAGTCAAAAGGTGTATTCAAACTGCCGGTGACAATAACTGTGTTATGCGATTGAAACTCGATTTTAAATGAATGTTGGAATTTCCCAATTAGATTATGTTCGAAATGAAGCTTAAAATTAAATTTGTTATCTTCATAGGATGTATCGGTGAGAAAGGTAACACTTTTGATTGCTTCCAACGGGGTAGAGATTTTACCATTAACAGAGAATCGGTGTAAAGTTTTCATGAGGTTGAAATTTAAGTTGTAAATTTGCGGTGTTTTGGCTTCAATGGTGACCTTGAGGGATCCATCTGCCTCCCGATTTGTTGATGCTTCGGCATTAATATTGTCAACATGAAGGGTCATTCTGTTGGTTTCGAACTTATCTTCGTCGATTTGAGCGGAAAAGTCAACTTCTTCTGGAATCAATAGACTATTTGGTAGACTTCGCACTTTCATGTCGGCTTTAATGACACTATTATCTCGTTCAACTTTCAGGTTGAAAGAAAGTTTGAAGGGACTATCAGTTGGAATGGATATCTGCCCGTTTACGTCAAATTTATCTCCTTGTGCGGCAATTTTTCCAAAAATAGTGGCGGACTTTCCGCTTGTTGGAAAAGGAGAGGAGGCTGATAGTTCTGCTACATTTCGTTTCACTGTCAGTTTTGCAGTAATTTTTTCTGGTAACAAATTGTGGTTTATTTCAAACGAGTATTCTTGTTCCTCGTCATCGTTAGCTGATTTGAGATCAATACTGACAGTTTTGGCGTTTTCAAATTCACTGGTTAACTTTGCGCTATAGTGATCGTACAGTTGTTTGCCCGAAAATGTCAAGGGACTCCCATTAACTGTAAGACCGGCGTCAAGAGTGAGACCATCGGAACCTTTAAGAGTAATTTCTCCCTTCTGTAGATATGCAAAAGGAGTTTGGTATTTCACCGTCAGCAGCAGTGTATTGGAATCATCCCACAGTACGTTCAATTTTAGAGGTTCCTTCTCTTTTGATTGAGCCTCGAAATCAAACACTATCTTAGGAATATGGCCACGTCCATCTTGAGTGAACTCCATCTTTGCATCTGTGGTGAACTGTAGAAGTGGTGAGTTAATCTCAAATTGACCACGGAATGTTGAGAATCCTTCTTCCCAAGCAGCCGTAAGTTTCAGAGTATCACTTTTGTCAAATGGAGAGGCGGCCTCTAGTCGGAATTTGTTCTTGGTGAACGCCTCGAGAGTGAAACTCCATGGTTTTGTCCATACTTCTGCCAATTTGAGTGAAACAGACACGACCTCATCAAGCTTATACTCCATTACTGCGGCGCCAGTCCAAAGAGGACATTCAACTTGCAATTTTCCTGATTTACGATCGATCTTGATTTGATATTTTGAAGGGGCCAAAGTTTCCATTGATAGCTCACCATTAGCAGTGAATTTAGTTTGGTCAATGTCTAAATCCATGTTCACCTGAATTGATCGCATTGGGCCTTCAAGAGGGGTTGTCAGTTTTCCGTTGACAATAATTCGACTCGTGTCCCCTGTCAATGTTTGCGAATAAGATGCTGTCAGATCAATGGCTTTGGAGAGATATTTGGGCATGGCAAAGTTGGCTGTGGCAGTATATTTAGATGAAGACACGTCGTAATTTATTGTGTAGTCCAGTGAGACTTTGTCGAGTTTGGGGGCTTCCAAGTTGGCATGTAGCGCAATAGGGGTTATTGTGATTCCAAAATTTATAGGACGCTCGATGGACTCACATTCCAATGCCGAATTTACCTTGATTGTCAAATCTTTTGACTCTGAGTCTCTTTCTATGTTTAATTTAAAATCAATATTTTTTATCGGTTGTGTTGTCTGCAATCTAACGAAAAATTTATTGTGACCCATGATTTCAGTATATTTAAATACAGGAACCTTTGAATTGAGATGCAGAGTAGTTGTTCGTGTTATTGTTTTCTTTTCTCTAATTGATTCAGATAGAAATACGAATCGCGATGTATTTAATAAAACTTGGGAACGGCCTTCTTTGGGTGATAAATCGAAAGTAAATGTGAAGGGAAGTTTTGATGCATGAGCAAAGACTCGCTTCTGATAAGAGTCGTATAAAACGGCAGCAGTGACTTCTCCATTAAGCGAGGGAAGTAGAGCGGTTGCGTTCACGGATAAATATTTGTAGAGAGTCCACTCAATATCATTTTTCAAGAAATAATCAAGAACCTTTAGCTTCGATGTATGTTTCATTTCGCTTCCTTTCTCACCCATTTTCTGACGGATTGAGAGTTCAAAGTAGTTTTCAGTTTGTGAAGGTCCAAAGCGAATTGTTATTTGCAATATTCGACCGGTTTCAATATTGATTTCTCCGTTAACAATGGGTCCGACAGGTGTTTCGATTGTCAAAGCCACTTTAAAGCGATTCACCTTGGCAATGTGGTTGTAAACAAAGGAATAAATTGGTTTCTGAATCACAAGTTTACTCTCAATATTGAGGTAGCGTAGACTCACAATATCTAGTGTATTCTTAATTTCGTAATTCTTTTCAAATGTTCTCAGTGCAAGTCCATGCGAGTGCTTGAAGGTTGAGCCATGGCCTTCGTAGTTAAAGTTAACCAGTAGATGGGACAAGACTGCGTAGTCCGTATTCAAGTTAAGTTTGATGTTATAACGGTCTGCTCCTCCAGTAAGAGCAGAAAACTGGAGCTTTTGAGTTGAACCAACAATGACAAAATTACATCCTTTGCTCTCGTCGTGCTGGAATTCGATTTTTCTCTCTGCGTCATTGAGATTCACTTTGAGATGACCAATAACATTTCTGTTGTTGTTGGTTAGAGCCAGCTTTGCGGATGTGCTGTGGACGCCCCAGACACTCTTGTGACTTAAGGTGGACGCAAGTATCACATCCCGAGGATGACTCAGGTCGTAGTTCACGGCAACTTCTGCAAACTCCATGTACTTGCAGGGTGTCTTCAGGGATCCCTTGACAGATACTCCAGCCCGCCAGTCTATGCCAAGTTGATATTCAATTCCACCAGCCTTGAGATACTGAGTTAAGGTATTACGATCTATTTCTGAACCAAATGTGACAGACTTTGAACCTATTGCTTTGATATCGACCAGAAAGTGTCCTTTCATAACTCGGAACCCTCTTACTGTCAGCTCCCCGATCAGTTTATTCTCGTCGTTATGCTCAAACTTGAACTTTCCTTCTCCATTTAACAACTCAAAGTTGACTGCAGCCTTTCGGAGAGCGGGAAATCTAGTCTTGAGTTCTACATCCACCTTGATCATCTCTGAAGTGTAGACAGTAACTTGAGCAAAGGTCCACTGTTCTCCTCCATGTGTTACCATGAGATTGACTTTGCCTTCCGCCTTTGAGAGCATGAAATCTGTTTTCAGTTGAAGTTCAGGTCCATAGATCGATTTTAAAGTGATATCAAGCCCGGAGCTCTCTGGTATGTAATCAAGAAAACCTCGATAATTATATTTCACGTCCAGATGTCCTGCAACCTCCCCAATCGTTTTATATTCACTTTCATCATTCCATTTAAGCCGCAATTTTGAGTTGACAGTTCTTCGTGACATTTGTCCAAGTAGACCAAATGTGTACATAAAATGGGGCAGCCTCTCGTCAGATGTAACAAATCCAACATCTACATTCATCTTATCAGAATTACTATCAGCAGACAGGGAGAGTTTGTAGTTCAATTTCTGTGTTGGTTCCACATTCATCGTCGCTTGCACTACATTCATGTCTTCATTCAGATGCAAGCTGAGGAACAGCATCATTTCATCCAAACTATAAATCTTGGTGGTTACCTTTAGACTTCCATCCATACCATTGAAATTCTCCACATTGTACCGAATTCTGGTGTTCAAGATATCAAAGTCTCGATAATTCGCTGTTAAAGATGTTACAACTGTCTTCTCGGTGTTTTCGTGCGACCAGGATAATTTAGCATCTCCCCAGTTGAGACTTTCCGGTGTTGTAAGAGTAGCTACACCTTTTGTGGTGAGGTAATATCTACCAGTGAGAGAGTAATCAAATTCAAGGCCAGCTGCAATAATGGCTATTGGAGACCACTGAACAAGAGCACTGGAATGAGCCGACTTATCATTGTTCTTGTGCGAGACTTCAAGTTTAATTTCAGGATCATTGCCAGTTTGCATATTAAATCGACCAGAAAGATCGGTTTCTCCATTATAACTGTTGTCATGCAGTTCGACTGCTATGGCATACATAGTTCGAGGGCCCAACTCACAGCGAGCAGTTGTTATTAAACTTGTATCGGTGATTCGGTGTTTAGCGTGAATTCCCACATAGCTCATTCGGGTGAAAGGAGTCACCAAGGTGACAGTTGCATCAAAGTTGTTGCTGCTGATAGGAATGACAGTTATGTCGAGTTTGATTCGTTTTTTGTTACCCCAGTTATACTCAATATCCAATTTTCGATAGCGCAGTTGGCCTAAGCCATTGACACCCAAATGAGTATGCTTGTATCCATCAAACGGTGTTCGTACAGTCACAGACGCCACAATTCCTTTCTGTGTCCAGCCATCGTCCAATTCGTACATTGCGTGGGCGTTGATTCGTTTGTCATTGGCCCACTGGACATCAACTTGTGAATTCATCTTCAGGTGTTCCATAACCCAGTTGATTCGGAAGTTGAGTGTTCGGCCGGGATAGTAGGCTCCGGTTGCAATTTCCAGCTCCCGTTTATTCAGATGCCAACGAGGTAGAACGAAGTTGACATGGTATCCGTATTTAAATTCATCACCGAGAGAAAATTCCGCTTCATGCAGGAGACTGTAGTCGTTGCGGATCAGTTTTGTCATTAATTTGAATTGGGTAAAGGGAAGATTGGCGTAGATACCGCTTTCTATAGTTATATCTTTCGAGCTGCTCCACTCATCCGTATCTACATGTAATTTATGGAATAGTTTCATGTAGTATTCAGGATGATCAAGAACTTTCACCTTTCCAAAAATCAACATTGAGTTCTGATTGCCAATGTCCAATCCTGTTTCAAAATTAAAAAGTTTTTCACCAGTGTTTGCAGATAGGAAGTGTCCGGATAGTTCCATTTTTAAAAGGTTTTCAAATGTGATGTCCGTCTCAACTGTTCCAATTGGTTTGTCATTGTACTTTGTCTTTGATTGTAGTTCAAAACGAGATTCAGAAACCTGTTTTACCTGAGCTTCAATTTCAACTTTCTTCTCTGGTATTTCAAAATTCAAACCACCTGTCAGATGGTAGAAACTTTCTGATTGGTCTCTGAAAAATCCGGAAAATTCAATGTATTTGTCTTGTTTGCTTTTGACACTAAATTCACTCTGATAATGCTGAGGCGAGAGAGAAATAGCGGCATCAACTGTGTACTTCATTTCTTTGGTGGGAGCCTCGAAGAGAGCTCCAAATTCTATGTTTCGCTCTGATCCTTTGAGCACATGATTTCCAAATATGTTCCCTGCGATTACTTCCTTGAAAGCAGTTGCGTCGCCATCGCCACTGGCTCCATATTGAATCTCGTAGTTTCCACGGAAATGCTTTTCAGTTAGTTCTCGATCAAAGATGACTCGATAAAAGCGATCACCATTGCGTCCAAAGGAGATACCACTCACGAGGCTTTCCTTCCTCAGCGCCATTGAGCTCATGTCATGCATCTTATGGCGAAGTGAGATGATATAGGGACGCTGATCTTTCTTATCCTTATCTAAGTGTCGCAAAGTGAGATCGATTTTGTTCAGAAAATCGTTCAGTTGAAAGGTTCCTTTGACAGTACCATCACCGAGCATACTTTGATATTCCGCCGTAAGAGCATATTTACCACTCCCCAGGGCGAGCTTGCTGTTGGATGAATCGATTGGTTTTAGAATTCCTTTTCCCCTAATGGGCTCTTTGAACAGCTCGTCTATGAGAAGTTCAATGCGTCGAATACCACTGGTGTCTGTTCGTATTTTCCAGTAGGCCAGGATTGGTTTCATTTGCGGAATTTGAATCGCAAGATCAGTTAAATCTAATTGACTGCCGTCCGCACTGGTCTCCCCGCGTTTATGATTTCCTTCAATTCTGACCCAGACTTTGTCGTCTATCTGAAATCGTAGAGCCAAACGCTTGGAAGCTGCTTCATTGAGTAGGACAGCTTCGATGAGACCCGTCTTCCATGGAGTGACTAGGTGGGCTTTGAAAATTCTTCTGGCTGGGTCGAGGATAAAATCAAGAAGGAAGTTTCGTTGAATTTTGGATTCAGGCGTGTCCAGTTCTAGTCGAAGGAATCGACTTGTAATTCCTCCAGAGGGACTTGCTTTTGATTTAATAGAGCCTTTGAGCTTGTAGCTTGCTTGACTGTCGCTCTTGGTGATAACAATCTTTCCACTGGTAGGTCCGGTCAGGGATCTAGAGATGTCAGTGGTGACGGTTGGATAGCTTAACGAAGCACATGTTTTGACGCCAAACAACTTTGTGTAGATTTCCCCCGAGCAGATCTCGTGAACTGTCATATTTTTGTCGGGAACTGTCTGTGGTAGATCTTCACCCCGGCGTACTACAAAGACATCTGAGGAGAAGCTAGCAATCTCCTGGTTGGCATTGGGGGTCTTCATTTCAACATGGAAGTCCTCGGGACCAGCTACACGAACTACGGCACCCAATTCGGTGCTTGTGTGCAGTGTGGAGGTGACACGTACTCCGTGAGTGGCGAAGTTGCTGTCGAGACTCACTAGACCGCTGATCAGGAGGGCTGCGCTGGGCTTAAGGTCTCCTTCGAGGTTTATCTGTGCAGCTGGCCAGGCCAGTCGAATTCGACCTTGGCCGCCGATCTGGGTGGAAGCGGATGCATTGATGCTCACTGTAAGAGGCAGACCCAAACTTGTGGGCACGGAAACGGACGAGTCTAACAGAAGAAGACTCTTGGAGATATCGAACTTGCGGTCACCTCCATTTATCAAGTCAAAGAGATTGAAATTCATAGAATCGGGTGTTAGGTCGCCTTTGACAAGATCAAGAACAGCCATCTCTTCCCCAAAGATTTGGACACCAAGGTTTCCTTCTACCTGTCTGAGCGCTTCAAGATAGCCGCCAGACTTCTTCTTACTTTGAACCTTGGTTCCACGACGAAGGTATCCCTCGGGACCCAGAAGCTTCTCCAACAACGGTTCCAGGCCTTCCACACGGGCTTCCATATTGAATAAGTTAATCGATCGTCCAATTAGGTCTGCGGTGAGATTGAGAGATGCCGATCGGGGCAGGAAAGAGTTCTGCGACCAGATTAGATTGCTCTCCACTTGTCCACCAAGATTCCATCCGGGCAGGAAAAGGGTCTTCTCAATGTTGCGCGAGAATTTCAGTTTTTCAAGGTCGAATTCCTGGCGGAGTCGACTATCTTCGAGAATAGCGCGAACAGTTTGACGAAGAGGATCGGCAGTTTCCCGGAGATTGGTAAGATGCGTCCAGATGAAGGAGCCAACTTGATTCACTGGCTCGTGTTCCAGCAGGTCCTTGACCGCGAACAGCTGATTGGATGTCGGACAGGTCATGATTCCCAGATAGGCGCTGATGCGGAGTTCTGTGTCAAGATCTGTGTTCGTCAGAAGCGTGTGTAGGCCGGAGTGCTGTGGGGAAAGGGCAGGACATTTAGATATTGATTAGTATTGATTTGTAGTGATGCCTGAATTATTAGCTACATATTGAAATATTAATCTAATTAGACATCAGGATGATGGTGTCTATCATCTAAAAGGAAAGCTATTTTCATTTAATCATACTAGATGATGCAGGTTGAGATTTGCATAATTTAGTAAAAGAATGGAGTAAATGAGAATACTATTTCAATTATAAAAATAAAGATATTTATTCTATTACTGAATAATTAATTTGGGATTACTTTGAGCAGAATCGGGAAACCTCGGAATTTGTTGGAAATATTTAGATTATCATCTATCTTTAATTTCTGCATTTTTAAAACATTTACAAATCGGTAATATTTATTAAACATAACTGTATGAAGAAATCTATTGTCTAATTAATAATATTTCCAAATGTTTTACAAAATAATTGAATATTCAAAATGGGTAGCCAAGCCATTTTTTAGTTAAGAATCAGTGTTAATATACATAATTCAATGTGAATATCCCTTCATTTTCTTTCATTTAAGGGGATTTTTACTATTTTTATAGAATTTTACAGCTTTGGACGTCCGTTAAGATTATTTTACAAATCGAATATTTGTAACTATTGTTTAATACGAATCTTTACAGAAATTATTGGTTTTAATTTAGCTGTACATGTTCAAGAATATTTTTTTCAATACAATGCAATGCACTGCTGCAAACACGCAAACACGCAAACAAATGTTATAAATTAAAAGAAATTCGAGACATTCATAATCCTAGGACACCTTTTCGTCTAATATTAATTAGTACGAACAATCAAACCTGCCATTTGTTGTAATAAAGCAAGTGTTGTTATGTTAAAAACATTGACCATATATATTGTTAATAAATAATACTAACTCTTTTATTAATATACAAAGCAGAATATAGAAGTAGACGACATGCTTAGCCTATGTATATGTTTATAACAAGGAATACTTTAATATAACTTTAGTTGGTTTTCTAATAATAATGTTCATTTGAAAATGAAAAAATATATAAAAACTTTTGTATTTTCACTTGTTATACGTATTTCATACATTTAAAAATTAATTGAAATAGTTTTTAGTAGACAGAAGTACACCGAATCTTTGTTGATACAAAGTTGTAGTATCAATAAACTTACATCGACCGAACAGGGGATGCGTCGGAATGCCTGAAGAGCTGCAACTCGAACAGCCATTGCATTGTTGGTCTTGCTGGCACAGGCAAGGAGTCGCGGCACAGCAGAAGCGATACCCGCGTTCCCCACTGCTTTGAGAAGGACAATCACATCTCTGGTGGGCTTGTCAGAAGTACAGTCGTCTCCAAGGTGATTGAGGAAGGCGGAGGAGAGTGTCCGAGCACTGGGTGAGTTGGTCTCGCAATCGCTTGGTCCTGTCTGTTGGCAGAAACGATGGAGTACGGATGATACACCAAGAAGAGCTTGTTTACGCGGAGATGCAGAGGAGATGAGAGGTAGGAGAGAGTCCAGGACATCGGCGGTTGGAGGGGATCGTTGGAATGGCAGACCGCCGAGCCAAAGATCCAAATCGGAGGTTGATAGCTGGTCAGCGGAGTACGCTGCCATTAGGGCGGCAACAGAAGCGGGGGTGCCAGTGAAGGACAAAGCGTCGTAGAATTGAGATCTGCAAGGAAGAGATAAAAGGATATGAGGTTAAGAGGAGAGGAGAGGAGAGGAGAGGAGAGGAGAGGAGAGGAGAAACTTACCGTAGAGCTTTATTGTTAACGGAGCAGAATGTATCCTGTCCTACGCGTCGGCTAATCTCAGTCATGTCTTCGGTTGATAGCTTTCGAAGCTGGTAGACGAGTTGTGTGAAGAGACGAGGAGTGTCTGGTCGGATGTCTTTGGCGACGGAAGTGCAGATATCGGCTAGAGTACTGAGAACTTGGGTCTGTCCTGCAGATTGGTCCATGGTGGTGGATGGAACAGCCTCGAAATGGATGTTTGATTTGCGGAATTGGGTCACTGGAATGGAGAGGAAGGAATTAGGAGTTAGCTATATAACCTGTAATGCACTTTTAATTAAATAGATATTTGGTGTACTGATGGCATGTAGCAAAAGAAATGAAGCACATAATATCGAACAGCTAAACTAAAAATATTACTATCGGGATTTTTTACTGATAATTACTCCAACAAATCCACGATTCAATATCACAAAAATGAATTACTTGATTAATTACAAGATTTATACTATTCAATTTTATATGCATATATTTATATTAACAGTGTCATTGACTTACAAGAGTATTGGTGACCTATAATACTGTCTACCTAAATTGGACAGCTATATTAATAAATCCGAAAAAATCTAAAAAACGAATCCGAAATTTAAGCTATTAGAAAACTGCATTTATTGTCAGAATCAAATAAATACAGCTATATTTCTGAAAATGGCTCTACAAGAGAGGTTTGGATCAGTTGGTATGCATGTATGTATTTCAATGTTTATATTTACATACTTATCGACTGTGTATTAATTGATAGAACTAGAGAAAAAAAAACGTTTCTACATGATCTAATGGTTTGCGATCGTGTGTGTCCAACTTTGAAAAGGATCACTAACAACTAGAAAGAAAACTGTCCATCTCCGTAATGTAGACACACGGCATGATTTAAATTAATAAATATATATCGTTATACAAAAAAATACGTTTTTAATTATACATTTTATAGGAGTATCGATTGCTTCGAATACGTCTACTTAACAGCGCTACATAACTTGGTATAGGCGAGATACGACGAGCATTCTAGAATCAAAAATACTACCTTATCCGAGAATATATTATCGAGACATTATCGAGATTTTAAACGTTTAATTTTCTTTTTATTCTAGAATTAAAAATCGATTAGCTGTCTGAATAATTGAGATATCGTGAATTGTCTATGAAATATTAAAAGAGAATTTTGTCTCGAGTAAAAAATCAAGTGTGCATTTTAATAAGAATTAATTTAGATATACGGTTAAAGTAATCCACTAAATGTTTTCGAATCTATTCAGTGTGAGTAAAAGCATCCCTGGAACGAAGCCAATGACGCAGCAACGGAACTTACTTGGCGCATAGATGATGTCTCTGGGAATCTCATTGTCCTCCGTTCTGCGCAACTCCTGTTCGATCTCAGTAACAATCCCGTTGCTATGACGACTGAGTGGGCGGAAGCGGAGCGTCTCTCGGCACACGACTCCATCCAGACGAGCTCCGGTTGCTGCGGTGAAGGGCTGAATTCGATAGTCACAATGGTGGCTTGTGGTAGTCAGTGGAAGGGCTTGACTGGGTGATGCAACGGTGTAGGAGACCGTAGGAAGTCCCGTTGATAAAGTCTCGCGGTTGTGACAGGCGGTGAGGTTCTTCAGTCGACGGACAACTGTCGCCGTCTCATCATCAATTGGAAGGTATTCAACGGGGCAGTTGCCATGGATATCCGACTATAAAGGGATGGATATGGGGAGGGGGGTGCATTGAATTTATAAATATATACCGCAGCTTAAATGATACTAATAAATTGTACATCAGTATATTTATTTATACATTAGTTATCGACTACTTAATAAATGAAAGTAGTACGATAATTTTATATCAAACTATTTTGAAATACAACAAAATAGTAATACAATTTTTTAAATTCAACAATCGAGAATAATGGAAAATCATTTAGATATCAATGTAATAATCTACTTTTCCGAATTCTGTTCGTAAACTACATAAATCAGGGACTAATTTTCACCCCCTATAATACACACTACACTGACACAGAGTGTGATACAGAGTTACTAAGCAATAACTTTTGATTTAGGTTGGTGTACGTAGAAAATATGTAAATATTTCACTAAATATTCTATTAATGTTGAATAATATAAAACAATTGTTCATATAAACTGGAAAAATATAAATATAAAATGATTTGCTGCTACTTTGAAACGTCTATAATATTAATATCTGTTTCCACAAATGTATGCAGCAATCTAAATATCGGACAATATGAATGTAGCAAAGTTCCTTCGTGGAATGTGTGCTCATTAGCCAACCCGGCACCCGTAATTTGAAAATTTCTAATAGAGTTGAGTTTGGAAACTTTGCTGCATTTAGTTAAATAAACAAATAGCCCAAATATTATTTTAATTAAAACAAATTTTAAGTATAAATTTTCATTATTTAAAACATTTAAAATTTTGTTTTAAATATATTTAGTCGGAAAAATAATTGTTATTGTACAAATTAAATGCACTCTCAGTTGTTTACATAGGATGCATTATTAGAGTGACACCCGCTAATCATATGTCACTTAAGTTGTTATAATTATAAATTATAAAAAATATCATTATAAAATAATGAAAAGCCGGTGTTTGTCAGTGAACACTTCATCATATGACACCTTTTATGGTATATGACATGTCTCGTCATATTTTATTACTGTTAGATACATAGTATAATCAATTTACAAAAAAAGTCTTATATTTCACGGATAACAAGTGTGTTTATTATAACTTGAACATTAATCTTAATATCTAATTTAAGTTTTAACTTACTATATTTTTTATAAGTTTGAAAGTCATAGTGCAAGATCCACTTAAATAAAGGACAATTAGTGCTAAAAATAAAATAAGATACTTGTAGGTATCTACTAAACACTAATCAATTAATTTCATATCTACAATATTCCATTAATATATTAAAGTACAAGAACATGTTTTTTTTTAATAATCATAATCACGAAATAGTACACAAAATGAACTTTGTTTAAAGTATAATTGTAAAAAGAAAAACCAACAAGATAGAAATGTTGAATTGTCATAATATACTCGATATAATCGATCTGAAACTTGTCTTATAGTATCGCAATTTATTTTGTCGACCAGTTTTAAGAAAAAATGTTCTGGTTTATTGATTTCAAAATAAGTTTAAGAAGTTCTTGCTCAAGCAAGGATGCTGTTTGCATTCCACCTAATTAGTCTGTCTTTCTATAGCGGACAATTAATAACATTGTTGATAGGCATTGCTAATCGAAAGCAAAATATGTCAAACACCACAATTGGGGTACATTCAACTCAAAATGTTGCATAAACTTTCGTCCTAATTGATTGTAATACAGTAATACTGTCCGGTGTCTAATAAAAGATTTTTATATATGTATATACTATGATTTTATTGAAAATATAAATGATGGATAAAGTGAAATAATTGATTACAATTTAAGTACTCGGTATTTTGATAGTTTAAACGATAATTTCAATTGAAAATATGTTTGCCAGAACAATTGACAGTTTTTATTATACCCTTAATTTAAAAAATGATTACCGGATCTATGGGTTATTCATGATTTTTATACTAAATTTGAAAACTTGAACCAGAAATCTTATCATTGAGCTCTAATAAGCAATACATTAATTTAATAAAAAGTTATGTTTTTACTTCTAAATGGGACATCCGGATCATTATTTAGTTCACCATTAATAAGCATCAAGGCTTACATCGCTTCCTATAAATAGAAACACGGATGGTTAAACGGTTCGTCATGACTGAAATAAGGCAATTTAGTGCGCCAGTCATTGATAAATATGTCATTCAATTATTCAACTATTGAAGTACAGTACTTAGAATATATATATACAATTAGTTTCGTAAATTAACGAAAAATTCTGTTTTAGTATGCTAGAAGGTCTTATTTTTCACTTTGATTGTCGTTATTCAGAATTATAGATAACTAAATTATACGTAGTAATATGACATTGACAATTCAAACATTTATATATTTTATCAGGAATCAAATAGTGCTTTATCTACTACATTAATTAACAAATACAGACCACCAAGAAAATGTTCTACTAAATCAATTTTTTTACGAGAAATCTCGCTTTTATCTTGTATTTACATATCAGGTGGTTCTTTATTATTTATTCAGAAAGTATAATCCTATTTAAAGGGACTTTCTGTTGATTTATGTCATAGATAACTTACGAGTTTAAATGTGGTATTTCATTATTTGAATGCAGAACGGTGAAGACGGAGTAAAACGAGATTTTTTGACAGAATAATTGAAACAAATAGATCATCTGGCTTAATCGATTATTATAATAGAAATATTGATTATACACTAATGAATTTATTTGTTATTGTCAAATATAACTAGTAAACAAAAAACCGAAATATCTCTTGTCCATAATTGAATATTATCATTACGTTGTTCTGGTAGGGTAAATTTAATGTATAAGATCCATTTACATTATTTTAAAATACATGAAATAGTTAACAAAAGTTTAAGTACTACTTTTTGTTTTCTTCTTAAGTAGTACAATAAAATAAAATAGTATATTATATACGTAATGAAATCAAAATTAAATTTTAAATAAATGGTTATTATATGTTACTATACTTTCTATATAAATACATTTAAAAGGTAAGTTAATTATATAACAATAATATTATTTATACAAATTATCTACTGGCTTCAATGATTACCTAATCGACTGCCAACACTAAGTGATCTGTATGCTGGAGCACCTAAGAATAAAACCAAAGAATTAAATCATTAATAGGAATTTGTCCGAAGCAGTACGTGAATATATCCAACAATTTTGCAACGATATTTATTTATTTTTTGGAGTTTTAATCCTATACATTTTCTAATTTACAATTTTTAATACAGTTTTGTAGAAAATATATAATCTAATATATGGAGACGGATAAAATAAACAATCTAAATTTTAAACAAAAGTATATATTTTAATAAATAAATAACGTCATTAGTGATATTGTAACTTTTCATGCATAAAATTATTTATTAAGATTACTACTCATATTATTAATATACATATATCTAGTTGAAATGGACCTCAATAAAAAAATCAAATTATAGACGCTTTCGCATAGCAACCACCTTGGAGATGACGCTTTCGCATAGCAACCACCTTGGAGATGACGCTTTCGCATAGCAACCACCTTGAAGATGACGCTTTGTGCATTACTATTATATTAATATTCATCTAGTACGTAATATGTAATATGTAGTATCTCATTTATTTTCTTGCCATCGAAATGTTCAATCACATTAATTTATACAAATATATCATCTGACTTAATTGATTATAATAGAAATATTAATTATACGAGCATTTCTGTGCTGCTTGTTTTGCTATTATGAGCAATACTCACCTCTAGCTGGCCTTGCTGTGGCTTTCCCTGAAGATGATGAATGTCCTCATTGTATCGAAGAGCTGATAGAATACCTCGCTTCACATTCACAACCCAGATGGGGTCAACCTGGTGTGGACAGATGACGAGGTCACCACTCGTTGGCTGGAAACGGAGGGGTTCACGCTCCAAAGCCCGCTTGAAGTCCTCCTGGTTGGGAGAGATGGTGCTGGAGGCCTGGTCCTTGGAGTCGAGATCGTGAAGTTCAACTTCGGAGAGCTGAGAAGAGAGGAGAGGTAATGTCGGTATTTAGGTATCATGGTCGTAGGAAGCTTTTTATTGAGATGCATATTTCGTCATTTAGCAGGCATTTTTAAGGATGACATTACGCATAGTGGAATCTATTTAATTTAATTAATACTAATAATAAATAATAAATAATTCATAAATTTGACAACTTATAAAAAAATAAGAATAGGTATTTATACATTTCATTCCACATAATAACTGCAAAATATGGTCGGTCAGAGTCGCATGTTTTTCTGCACGTAACTATAGCAACTGGTTTGAAACATTCGAGTTTCGGTTGCTGTTGATACTACTATGGGTAGTTGTTTTAATCTGTTTTAATCTTACTAATATGATGAATTTATTTTAAAAGGATTTGATCAATAATAAAATATCTGCAAAATTTTAAATATTTTTGTTATGAATAATTGTGTTTGTCAATATATTTTCAACAACGAAACTACAATGTTTGACAGTGGATGCTTAGTTACCAGTAGCTAAAGAAAGCAGTCTGATGGGCAAATAAATTTCAAATAAATATCTGAAACATATCACAATGTATTTTTCCATTTTTGCTATAATCGTATAGTTAGAATCCTAGAGTGAATAAAATGTATTGAAGTTGAAAAGTAAGCACATATTAAACGTATAAGGAAATTTATTTATACTTTTAAAATAATTATAACACTTCATAATAAATGAGGAGATTTAAAATAGAAATATCTACTTCTAGGTACATGCTATATAATCACCGGTGTGTTGATAACTGTCTCAGAAATAATGTGAAATACAGACAATTTAAAAATACAAATTTTCGAAGCTTCTACAGAATTAGTTGAAGACAAAAAAGAATTATGGAACCATGAAAAAATATATTTTACAAAAATCAATTTGCATATATTATTAAATAAAAGTGTTTAAACATTTACGTCTTACAAGGATTTCACAGTTTAATACTAATATCTTCGTAATTATAGTATACCTATTTTAACTTTATCCAATATGTCCATATAGGAGTAAATCTTGCAATAAATCCAATCATTTATTAGTTACTTGTTAAAATTGGTACTATTACAAAATTTAAATGTTTTAACTAAATTTACAGGGTATAGTTTTGGTTAAAGAGGTTGTTTTAAACTATGCATAGAAATTGAATCAATTCTATAAGCTAGATATATACTATAAGATGGTTAAAGGATGCAATATCTATTGTATTTCCAATAAAATAATGATTGCATCCTTTAAAATAAACAGATACGTACATAATGTACGAATAATATAATGTATAATATAATAATGTAGACAGATACACACATTTAAACATAACAGATACGCTTTCGTGAAATTAAAGTAAAAATTCAATAACTGTGCTGATACCGGTATTTAAATGACTCTATAGAATTTACTTCTCCTGCACCAGCGTGTAATATATTTCAATTTTAGAGTAATTAGCGTAATTAAACAGAGAGATTCAACTCTTATTTATTTAACATCGCGCTGTAAATGTTCGTCTTAATTTTCGTATTAAAAGTAGAAAAAATAGTATTAAGTGTTGTTATTAAATTAATATCAAGAGCAAATACATTTTTTCAAACCATTTGAACATACGTAAATTGCGGATAAAATATAATTTATTGTCCGTATAGATATAAAACTGTTTTACCACATAAGCTGTTTAATTGCTGTCAGTTTTTAAAACGACTCTATATATAATTGGGAAATCATTTTTTATGCTAATAATATTCTGTGAATGCGTATTATAAAAAAATATTTGTATTTTAATATATGTAAATCACGAACGTTGTTGATAATACATTATAATTTTTAGTACAATGTTTTGTTTATGTTAAAGCATAAAAAGTGATTAATAACGGTCAGAAGGATATTTGTTTAAATCGATGCAAGAGCAGGTATCATTGCTAATTCAAAAGACCTCTTTTAGCATTTGATAGCCAGAAAAGGGTCTCCTAAAACTCGCGATAGCTCGGTTATTCGAGCAGCTATCAAAAAAAGGCTATCACAACTAAAATTTCTATAAAATGGTCCAGTTAAAGTTTTGATAATGTCTCGATAAGATATGCTTGGATCAGATAGTATTTTTGATTTGAAAATTCTCCTTGTATCTCGCCTATACCAAGTTATGTAGCACTGTTTAGTAGACTTTTTCGAAGTAATCGATACTCCTGCATTGAGTTTACTTAAAAGAGAATGCTATGTGCGGCGTTGTACAACACAACAGTTTATTTTATAATTCAAATCGTTTGGTGCCGCGTGTCATACATTACGGAGATGGACAATTCCCCCATCTAGTTATTAATCCATGTTTATATAATACACATGAGTTATAGTTACAAGTGGAATCTTAATGAAAGATCCCACTTCTTTAGCTTGGATATTAAAAAATAATCAATCATGCCGCTTAATTTAATAAAATGGTAGAATTACTGATATGACGTTTTAAACTTATAAATAAGGCTATAATATGGATTATTATTTACTGTACACATCATCAAACTAATTACTAAGTATTGTCCATAAATGAATAAGAATGAAATGTATGATACGCATAAATCTTAGTATTTATATTTTATAATTGGCATGACCGCAGTTTAATAACCCATTCACAAATATTTCTTGAACTAAGAAAGCCGGCTCACCCGTAGATGGAGTTCACAGCCCTTCACTGGGGCATCAATGTGCACCAGAGCGGTGATCTTGACGCCAGAATGGTCGTGTTCGGTGCCCAGGACCTTGGTTAGAGACTTGGACGCGTAGGCAAAGGTGGTTCGACGTCCTGCCGCTGTCAGGGGCGTTGTCAGGGGATTGGTACATGTCTTGGATCCGCAGGAGTCTTCGGGTAGGGGTCCTAGAGGGCGAGAGAGGGGAGAGAGGAGTCGTAAATGTACCACCATACGAGAGGGTTCCTGGTCATACTAAAGACTGCATAATTAAACAAATAATTATTTCTACGTTTTAATTCGAACTAAAGTTAGGTTGAGCTTTGAGAATAAAATAGTTGCGATGTATTTTAGTTTTACGTATTTCTCATTAATATATTATATAATTTAATAGTGCATTATATATAAAAGCACTTGTGTTAGTTTGATATTTAATAATTCATGTATATATTTAGTTTAAAACAAGGCAATTTTATTGGTCTGTAAATAAATAAATAAATAAATAAATAATAAAAACAAACAGGTGTTTGATAAATTAAAAGCATAACAATTGTAAATAAAATATTAAACAGAAATATTAGATTTGCGAATATTTGCGCCTTGCTTGCGTAAACGGCTACCCTTAACAAGCGATAAGAGGAAACAGATTATTGGATTATACAATATAATATTGTAAATAAAGTGTATTATTTATTTCTTGCTTTAAATATTTCATTAAACAATAACATAATTACAAGCATTGGCTCAAATGAAATAAGACGTTAAAAAAGATGGAAGAGAATAGGAACGAACGACTTGAAAGCGGAGGGGGAGGGGGGGAATGCTATGGTGATGACGAAAGATAGAGAGAAGAGAAGATTATAATATATAATAGAGTAGAGAATGCTTACCTGCTTCCGTGATGGCCAGTAATCCAATTAGTAGGAGAAAAACGGGGAGAGTTACTGGGCGACTAAATCGCTCCATGCTGATGGGAACTATCCGGATAAGGATTCTTGAACCAGAATAATACGTAGTCTTGTAGTAAATGTTAACAACAAAAAGAAAGGATAGGTTTGAAGAAGTTAGTTAGACACAGTTAGTGTTCAAAGAGTGTTGTATAGCACACGAATAAGAAGAGCACACAGAGTATACGGATAGCTGGGAAGTATGATCTGGCGGAGTAGTGCTAGCCTGCTTTTATAGTCGGTTCTCTTGACAGCAGGTGATGCAATACAATAGTTTTCTGGTTCAGCACAAGGTTACAATGCTATGCTGCTCGAATCAACAACGCAACGACGGGGTTGTCCTTTTGCTAGATCACTTTCTGGTGGTCAGAGTCCATGTTCTTCGAGCTCTTGGAAAATCCACTTCTCCTCTCTCTGCGCTACAGGAAAGGGCACATGATCTCGTCGGCCATTACTGCGGTATTGTTACCGGTGTGGTAGTGATGCTTGGTAAATCACTTTCCGAGAGTGAAGTTCAAGAGGTCTTCGCGCACGCAAATTATGCTCGAAGTCAGCAGTTTTTCTCTGTCAAGCCTTCTCGACTTTTGATCTCACTCGCGGCCGAATTATTAACTTTACACAATACACGAAACAATCTGCTTGTATATCAAAGGCGACTTACCTTGGATTAGCAGCTATTTCACCACCTCATATGCGGATCTATATAAGAGAACTACAAGCTTAAGGTCATTAAGCCCCGTGTACTATTGCCTTACATAATGTAATGCAATACAAAACAGCAAACTACACTGTTAGTGCAAAGTATTTTCAGTTATCAATACGTTTAAGTGAAAGATTACTAAGGAACTATGTAAGCTTTACTGTATTCAACGATAACCTCATCTGCGCCTTTATTAAGATGTAATCAAATCTTAATCTGAAATCTTTTGGAAAAATCGGTGCTATACATGTAACCTGTAAAGCTATATTGGGAGAACTTGGAAATTAAATAAATGTTATTGTATTGCTTGAAATATGTTCTCTTAAATACTATCTGATATATAGCTATTAGTTCTTCATTTGATTTTGAAAAATAGGCCTTATTTTATGAAAACAACTATTAATACCTACATACGTTTCAATTATATTTAAACATTACAAAATTAATATTTAAAGCACAAAGCACTTATATAAGGCATAATTCTTAAATAATATAGATCAACATGTACAATATTTATAAACTCAAAAGTTCATCAAAATTAGGAGAACTAAAACTCAGTAAAAAATTGGTTCCTGGTTTGATGAGTTACGGCGTCGTCTAAATGATGACAAATAGTATACATATAAATACATATTACAGAAGCAATTTTAACGCACTTTTAGTTAGTGATCACTAAATTAGATGATGTGTAAATTATAAATTGCATCAATAATAATTTGAAGCGTTTATTAAGTTAGTCGTGCTTCAATTTTATGGTTACATTTAGTGGCCAGTAGGGGCACCTTTAAACCTACAATATGTATTTTATTGCTCCTGTGAATGATATTAATCGAGTGCGTTATTTAGAAAGACGGGTACCTCGCAAAATTTTAAGGGATTTAATCAACCCATTGAAAAATATACTCAAAACGAGTTTATAGCTAGATTCCGCTTTACCAAAGAGACGACCATTTTTATCTGCGATATGTAATACGTGAAAATTTATCAAGACCGACTCAACGACATAATTCTGTTAGTGTGGAGTTACAAGTATTATCCGCTCTTCGTTTTTACGCAAAACAGGAAAATTTCAAATTGGTTTAGGAGATTTAAATTGTCTCAGTCAGCCATTTATTTCAAAATGTGTAGCTGAAGTATCAACAAACTTGTCAAATCTAAGCCAAGACTTCATTAGAATGCCAACTCAAAATGAAGTAAATGTTATTTTCCAACAATTCTATAAAATAGCTAATTTTCCTAGAGTAATCGTAGCAATTGACGTTACATACATTCCTATATCTAATCCGGGTGGACTTGACACGCAAAGATTTATTAACCGAAAACATTTTTATTTTATAAATGAACAAGCCTGTTGTGATTACAAATACTCTATTAGAAGTACCTAAAGTTGTGCGATGGCCTGGAAGTGTGCACGATACCAGAATGTCCCGATTCCTTCTTCCTTAAGCTTCCAACATCAGTTTTCTTATCTTCTATCAAGTGTATATATTGGCTTTCAATCTCTAATAAGAACAGTTTTTCATCCTTTTCCCAATTCTCAGTTCTATTCTTTTTAACCCCCCGGTATAATAGTATAATTATCCATATTTTAAAGCGTTTAATTGTAAATTATACAGCGAAATAAGATTATCTTTATTTAAAAAATGCATTATTGACCTAGCATTGAATAATATCCAACTGAGCAATAAACTTACGACAATTAGCTATCAGCATCAATATGATGTCAACGTTTTTCTTTTGAAGAGCTCGGTTCTTGGCTTTTATTTTTATGACGCTGTCGTTTTTATTTAGATAAAAATAAGATGAAGCTGAATTAATTATCGAAATTCACCTATTACAAAATGATTTACATCATTAGAAAGTGGGAAGAATTCTCTATAAGAAATAAACAAACTAATTTAGTTATAGAAATTAAAAATATAAATGTATATAGATTACAAAATTCCGCCAATCTGAAATATACTGTTACTATAATCAGTTGAAATGTGTACAATAAATGCTAAATTTATTAAAAATGAATCCTAATTAAATAGAGTTCATGTCACTTATAATTATAAAAACAGATGCACAGTATGGTTTATGCTTGATGATAATACAAGCATGTACTTTATAATAATATGAACTGTGTATACACTTTTGTGAAAGAATGCTCTACAAGTTTTAAAAATCACTGTTCTAAACAACATTTGTCTTGTTCCATAATTACAGATACTCATGTCTTAGAAGATCTTATGCAAGCGGAGATCAAGATAATATTATGTCAAAAGCTCAATGAGGTGAATTTTGTGATCGAGTGTAAAGCAAAATATTGGAAGAAATTATATACTCGTTCAAATATATGAGTCATTAAAGCCTGGCTGTGAAAACTATGAAGAGATTGATTAATTATTAATTTTACGTATTATAAACTGTTTTGTGACAAGGAGTACATTGAATACGTCATGGCTAACGAAGCGAAGACCATCAGAACCCATTTGATTTTAAAAGTGAACCTGTTTAATGCAGCATCACAATACATTAAGACCTCGTCAAAGCTTCCAATGTGTTCCATCGATATTTGATGCAGGTGAGCGCGCGGACGCATTATGCAATCAATCTGACAGAGAAAATAAGCAGGCGGGTGTCACTGACAATTGGTACGTCTACTGTTATTTGCCTATCTGGTATTTGATAGATCAGTAACTAATACATTGTTTCACATTTTAGTTTGAAATAGAGTCGACTTATTGCAATAGTAACAGTATTATTAATCGAGAACTTTTTTATTTTTAACGATAACTTTATTTTTTAAATATTTCCATATTGATAAAAAGATATTTATAGTAGTAAAATTGTATTACTATTTTACTTAGACAGTTTAATTATTTGTATAATATTAAATGATATTGTTTGTAATAATATTCGATTGTCTCTAATTGCATTTTAATTTTATCAATAATTTATGTTTTCCAATGAAATTTGTTGAAAAGACGTCGCTTTTATCTATCCTCGATTAAAATAAATTCACATTGGCATAAATTGCTAGTAAAGTTAGTAGTACTTTATTTTATGACTAATTATAGTAAAGTTAATTTAATTGTTGAAGATTTCCTATCAAGATAATTTCAAGAATAATTGATTAGTGCTACGATATATTCATATTATTTTACTAAAAAGTTTTGGACGGCTTCTCTTTATAAGTAAAAGTATACTCATCCATAGCTGATATTAATTAAAAGGCATTTGGGCTATACCACCTTTTAGTAAAATAATAAAAAGACGTCAAGAAGTATATAATATTACTTAAGACACTGCTGGACGAAGTATTTTAAAACTCGGGACGTCTGATCAATTTAATTTGAATTGATGTAATTTGGGCGTTCCATTTTAGTTCAATACATAGATATTGTCAGAAAGCTCGACTTTATAAAGGGATTAATTTAACTGGATTAAAGTTAATAGTATTATTTTCAACTTTTACGTCAGTACTACTTCAAAAGTTTTCTTTATTGACCTTCAGTGTAGATCACACTTCCGTTGCTGATGCTTGATGCTTAATATAATTGAAAGTCACTAGACGGTTTCCAACTTTCAATAGTAGTCACTTGAAATTAAATTTGGACGTCTCCATTTTAAATTGCTGTTTAATTGTTATATTGTTATTATCCAATTAGACATTTTTAAAGTTTTATTATTATTATATTATTCGTTTATTATCCTGTCAACCAAATTGGTGGATAACTGTAACGCCCAGAGATGCGGGGTTGGCAAAGCTACGCAGATTTATGTCATGAGTACTATTATGAGTGCTACTATGAGTACTATATTGACAGTTCTAATGTTGGGCGATTATTAACGCATATATGCCTTTACGTTTCGTACAATTTATTTGTATATAATTAACTCATTTGTCATTCCAAACATTCCGAATCCTGTGCACATAGTTAACAATAACCACAAAACATAGTGATCTGCAAATTACTAATGAATATAATTGTGGAATATAATTGCGTATAATGTTGACGTCGTAGGGGGTGGATATCCAAGGGTCTTGTGGCGGATTTGGTCGTGTATGGGGCAGTGGAATAGCAGGTGCTCCGTCGATTCTACCGTGTCAGGGTCGCATTTACAGTACTAGCTGTCGGCTTTTCCGATGCTATGGAGGAATTGTCGAGTGCTGGTTAGTCTGCAAACTCTGGCTTGATGGATGATGACTGACTCATTCCTACTCATTCCTTCTTCAATATCTTTCCTCAAGGCTTTGTTGTCGCATCTGGATCTTTTCCATTCATTACCCTTGTTGTTAGCCCTCCATGAATTGATGGAATATCTTTTAATAAGGTTGGTAGAGACATCGAGCCCGATATCTGTGCTGTTCTGGTCTAGGTGTGTGGCTTTCTCAGCTTCTTTGTCGGCTTTTTCGTTCATGGGGATGCCGACATAAGATGGGGGGGGGACCCATTGGAAGTGGAAATGGGTTGAATCTGGTTGAAACCTTCTCCGCTTAGACCAAAGCCATATCATTCGTGCTAACGCTTTCAAAGAAGCTTTCATCGGCGGCCACCAAAAGGAAATTACTTTCAGCGAGTTCTGAAGCGTGATGCATGCCATCGATGGTAGAGCTCCGTCTTCAGCCCCTTCCACTGCCATAAAGCTAGTCTAACAATGTGAAGTTTGCTATCTCGAGCTCTGAAAAAGCCACTTTCTTCTGCTTAGAATACGCTTCAGTCAGCCGTCTTGTAAAAGGTAAAATCACCGATGGTAACATCAAGCGAGAAGTCCGCCACACAATCGATGCTACCTGCACTTGAAACGGACGCGGTCTCGACTCTTGCTCCATCTTCTCCACCGCAGACGTCGATCGCGCTATTTTGAACCTACCGGACTGATCCTTCAAAGGCCCGGAAGGAATCTCCAAAGTTCTGCATCGTCACCTTACGCCATCTGCTCGGGACAGTTTCCTCTATGTCGTCAACCTCTTGTGGACTACATACTTCCTCCCCCTCCTCTTTACACCAGATTGATGTTCGACCTATCCCAAAATCTGGGATACCGACCGACGTCACGTCCAGCTATCGTTAAATCTGCCACCTTGCACGGAGCCTCCAATCCTTTCGGCCGCTTCTCGTCAAACTCGACCGCACCTCGTAAGAGGTAACTAGAGAGAGATTGCCTGCTCAACATTCACAAGAGCCCTCCTTGAAAACCTTCACCAGAGAGAAGCTCACCACCAACGCCCTTCCCTTGTCTGATTCTACTCGCGTCACCATTCGCACGACACTTGATCCCGCCACAGCCAGATGGAACTCGCCCTAGACCAGAAGACATGCAGCCCTTCTGACGATCGCTAGTCTTCCACCCATGAACCTTCACATCTAGACCGACGGTTCAGGAAATACTCAGCTGTAAAAGCAAATACTGGTTTTTAAAGCTATCAATGTGGACCGACTACAAAGAATGCAGCACATAAGTATGCAGAAAATCCAATCCTGGACTAGTAAATTTGAGCAAACAATTTGAGCTTTCCAAATAATATTGAATTTATTTTTAAAACACAACAGTTCATAATAATATGTCAATAACAATTAACAAGAATAATAATTAGTTAAGTTGTTCAAAGCGGCTTCCATTAACCTGTACCTACAGTTATCAAGTCGCGAAATCATAGAATGGCAGGCTTTCTTCCACTTACTAGGTAATTATGAACAACCCTGTATATGAAAATTAGAGGCAAACATTTACGGTGATGCCGATTTATTAATTGTACAAACTGTGCACTTCAGTGCAATACAGTCTTAGATCGAGATGACACAGACTTGCATATACTACCAAGTAGGCATTATTAATGATCTGTGTAATCTATTGTTGTCTTGAAATTGCCATTATTGAAGTGAGTTTTTGAATATAGTTGAATTTGAGAAGGAGATTTATACGTATGTATTGTATTTGTAATGTTGAATAGATTTGGTGACACGTATATATATTCTATACTTTTAATTATTCATTGTTCTACATGTAACTTTAAATAGCGCGCAAAATTAAATGCCTTGAAAGAAAATGTTAAACATTTGTAAACCTATATTGACAATTAATTAGGTACCAATAAATATAGACACATATATACAATATATAATTTGTTCAGTTAAAGTTTGCCTATATGGGTGTAAGAGGACAACATTTCGATATTGTTTTAAAAGTAATGCATTGTTATAATCAGTTGAAAAGCAATCCATACTTTATGAAAAATAATTTAGCTTTGAATACTAGCACCGTTTAAAAAAATTATATCTAGGGGTGTTGCGCACGTTACATTATTTCGGACATTGGGTGAAAACATCATTTTTTGTAGGTTAAGTAAAAATGTATTGCTTATATGTGATCATTTTAGAATGCCAGTGATGTCAGGTATAGGATATAAAATAATTATCATGAATAGTTATTTTGTTTGAGCAAAAAAATATTTACAAATACTTATCGAAGCGAAAAGGCTTAATTTATTAAAACAATTTATTTTATATAGCAATAAAACTATTGTCACGTCACACTAAACCAAGCAAAATTATAAATTACGTTCGATTTAATATGATTTTGTGTTCAAATACTGAGTAAAAAGAGAGATTTCGAGAAATTACAGTAAAAACATCATACTGCTCACGTTACAGTTTTCGGACATGGTTACATGATTTCGGACAATTTTCGGGCACAATTTTCGAAGTTAAAATTCCACACAATTTAATATATTTAAATAATAATATTAATATTTTGCAAGTATTTGTTGATCAAACACGTGTTTCTAATCATTAAAAATGTATGAAGCATAAATTATAAGTCAAACATAGTAACACCTATAAACAAGCAGATGTTATTTCCATGATATTTTCTTCGCTATTAGCCAGATGCAACTTAATAGACATTTTTAGATAGTCGTCTTCCAATAGACGTTTTCCAATAGACAGACGTTAAACATTCTTAGTTAAGGAAAATACTTTGAAAACTTGTTTATAGTTAATTAAACTTGTCTACTTTTCATTTCGCAAGACAAGTATTTGAATACCAGCTTTTTTAAGTGTGTGCTTTTAAATTTGGATATCTGATACCATATTCATGACTGAACATAACTCACAAACAAATAGTAAGACAAACTTCATTTTGTAAATCATTTTTCTTAAGACACAAAATGAGTGCTATATATTTTACGCATTGTTAATTGGAGCAATATATGATCAAATATTAAATAAAATTGTGTTTGTATTAATTATTCTTGGAAGACTCTTAATTTCATAATATTTTATAAAAATTTAACAATACTAAAGTGAATCCAACATATTTGTTGAATTGCTGGATAGAAATATTATTTTTAGGGGGTTAAAATGCTACCAACATTTGTGTCCGTAAAGTGCTTTATATATTTTACTTCATTTTGGGTTGCGTGTTTTGCAAATGGTAAGTTACTTTTATTGTTACATTATCTTGACATTTATGACATTAAAGAGTTAGAATAATATGCTGTAAGCACATATGTATATCATATAAAATTAGAAATAAGATTCTTTTTGCAAATCTGTTGAGCAGAATTCAGATATTACCACAGAAAGGTAATGATTGGAGACGACGTTTGTAACATAATTAATTAATCTAATTTAACAATATTTCACTAATTTATAATATTACACTTTTATTACAATTAAAACTAGCAATACTATGGACCGTTCCTAGCTGCATTTGCTTTCGAGTAATGCTGAAATCCAAAAATCACTTAGTACATACTTTCCACATTCAACAAACTTTCTAACGAAGTAGCAAATGGTTTCGAGCAAAGATAGATGATGGGTGCAGTTTTCGACAAAATTTGATCGTACAAACCATTTGAATATAAACCTTCTAATATTGTTGAGCTCATTGTGTCTGACATTCTCGAAATGTAACCAATACATTCGTATTTTTCAATGACATTCTGATTGAATCCAAGTGTATTGAAAGAGAACAGATTTTCTCTCTCTTGTTTTTCTCTCTGGATTTATTGAATATGATTGTTTGTAAATAAAAGAGTTTAATACATTTCTGGAATTTCTGGTTCAAACTTCCTACCCCACCCCCCTACCCCCTCTTTACTTCTTTAACGGCACTGCCGTTTGACATATATGTATAGCAAGCACAAGGTGTTTGACTCGACTCAATTTACGCTCGTTCGAAACACTGTATTCTGCAATCTTTTAGAAGTCATGTATTGTCCGGTATGACTCAAACTTGTCATATTCTGCAATCTTTTAGAAGTCATGTATTGTCCGGTATGACTCAAACTTGCCATATTCTGCAATCTTTTACAAGTCATGTATTGTCCGGTATGACTCAAGCTTATCCAAATATCACAAATACGAGGATTAAAAATATATTTTGGATGTCGGTTTTTGGGTGAAAAACAGTTGTGACATCTGATATTAAAATTGAAAGTGCAGTGAGGGGAAAGAAAGATTCAATATAAAAAAATCAAACAGCTTAATGAATACTTTTCTAAGTCATGTATACAGATTAGATCAAACACGACGGAATTCATGAGAATCGAGTCTAATAGTATCAAGTTGAAATGTCTAACAAATAAAACGATTTCTTCAATATGAAAACATTTTGATTGACAATACATGTAAACATTTGATCTTTTCAAAAAATGTGAAAATAATGTCAGTGATAATGTGTATCGGGACCAAAGATATGGACTGTATTTAGGAATTTACATAATACAGGTAATAATCAGAATTCCTTGATTATGAGACATGCATATATGTATAAATAAGCCCGCCCTAGGATAGTGCTTGGCTGTACAGGCCATTTTGTAACAGATAAAATGAGGGTTTCACGTGTCTACACGTGCTTCGGCGATGAGGATCGCAGTAGGAAATGTACATGCTTATATAATACTCTTTAGAGGACTCCATTCATATAAAATGCACATAGAAACTAGTTTCACTACTTTCCCTATACGTTCTATTTTGTTAGTTATAATTAAAAAACAACTTTGCGATGTGTAAGAAATAATTTACAATTTTTTAAGCTCCTGTATTTGTAATATCTTTCCATCACAGTTTAAATCTATAAATTATCGCATTTTCATTGTTATATTTCTATAAGTAACTTTTCGTAATAAATGAGAATGTATAATATGTATAATTATTGCCACACGTCAACATTTGTTAACAAGAAATTTAAAATATATAAATGTAGGGCATAAAAATTAGTTTATAATATACAGATGCATTTACTGTGTTCTTATGTGCTTTAACTCGAGTAAGTTTTGTTAATTGGTATTGTACTGTATCCAGCTGAGATACTGTAGGTTACAAGTATGTGTGGTGGTTTTGTGTATTGTCATCATTATTAATTATAATACCATTAATGCCTTTTATCAAACTGCAGATGTGGATATACCCATGTTGGACTTCAATGAAGCTGTACAGTTTTGTAAAGACAGAAATTCGGTGCTTCCAAAAATTACTCATCACAAGCAAGTCAAAACACTGTTGGAAGTCCTCAAAGTACAGTAAGTACAATGTGTAAGAACCAAGTGTAAAATGAGAGTTGCATGTCCGGTCCACCCTTTACTGGATTAAATGATACACTACTAAAAATAGGCACTAAACTCTAAACATACAAATACATAAACAGAACAGGCGAGAATAACAATGAGCAGATACATTGGTACAATTACGCAACCAAATATATATGCATTGCAGGAAACGCGTACAGAAACGCTGCAAATTGCTAAACAAATCAATATTATGTGGACTGAGAATATCACCGGCTTACATTAAACTGTACATTACCTTAAGGAGCAAACGGCTAAACATTTAAAAATCCAGTTTTCGTTTTTGTACAGTTTGAAATATTCCCAACCGACTGTACTAATAAATGTTATAAGTAAGGATATTATTCATTTGTAACACCTGTTCTAAAAAGGAACCTTTGACCTATTTCAATGGGAATATTAATAAGAGGAGTAAAATATTTTGCACCATGGTGTAATATACATTCCAGACAGACCTTTTAACATTTGTAATACTTGTATGTAGAAAGAAAAGTTCTGATTCTAAGGAACTATTTTGCATTGTAAATTAAAACGTCGTTTGTTTGGTGAGAATTTTGAAATTAAATATATACACAATAACATCATTCATTTATTGAAACGCATTACAGTGTTTGCACCCGTCAAAGTTAGATAGATATAAGGAATAACCCCTAGGGATTAGAGATTCCTGTAATAGCATTTTTTATAACTTGTATCAGGTTAATAGCTGATTATCTATTTTCATAGTTATTTTAGTAAATACAGTAGAACATATATACATTATAGATGCATTGAAAATATCTCGTTTTTAATTTTTGATCTTAAAATTCTTGTCAAAATGATTTAATATATATATACAGTCTATCCTTAATTCCAACAACATTTTCTAACATATATTAAAAAACATTGATTGATAATATTATTCGATGACGCAACGCAGAGACCGAATCTATAACTTTTGTGAGAGCAGCTGTTCAATACTCAACATCTAAGTATGGTTTAAAAAGTGAAGGTAATAATCCGTGCGAGTGGATTAAGGTACTTATATACATAGATAAGAAGTGATAGTTCTTATGTAAATTGGAGTTTTAATATAGTAGTATCGTAATTAACTTTGATATATGTCTTATTCAATTCATAAAGGACCAAATTCTGCACCAGATTGAGAAAACTCTCTGGCATGTATCCTCCAACCACTCCACGTGATCAACTACACCACGTGATCAACTACACCACGTGATCAACTACATCACGTGATCAATTACATCACGTGATTAACTACACCACGTGATCAACTACACCACGTGATCAACTACACCACGTGATCAACTACACCACGTGATCAACTATACCACGCGATCAACTACACCACGTGATAAACTACACCACGTGATCATATACACCACATGATCATCAACTACACCACGTGATCAACCACACCACGTGATCATATACACCACATGATCATCAACTACACCACGTGATCAACCACTCCACGTGATCAACCACACCACGTGGTGAATTGGTGGTGAATTGGTGGTTTGTGTTTCTTCCTTTCGTCCTCCATTCGAATAAAAACTTCTCCTTGGGGTCCACGCCACACCGCGGGGAGGTTGGAAGAGGTGGCGCGAAACATGTGACCGCGCTAAGACCATGCGGCACAACCACGACATCCAGTCACTCTCCACCCTCACCTCCAATCCAG
>JAYRBW010066907.1:0-28226 GCA_036023295.1 Invenusta paracnida | reverse complement strand
GCCCAAAGAGAGAGCCCAAATCTCTCTCTTTGGGCTCTCGACTTAATTGTATTATACTTGATCTGTATTCTCTTATATTAATATTGTATAACGTTTTGTACGTAATTAGTACTCAGTATAAAGTAACCGATATATGTATTCCTATATATACGTCGATAATATTTTAGCTGTCGTTAACAATGATTTCTATCTAAATTCCTTTTTATTTATTTTTTAATTCTTTATAATCCGTCTTTACGTTTTACCCAGGTTAAGAGAATGTACTCAACCTTTTATAATAACCTCTTCGTGCTCTTGACTTTATTGTAATACACTTGATCTGATTTCTGTTATATATATAAGCATTGTATTATATTTTGAATGCAGTATTTGTAAACTATACACGTTTTATTTTGGTATCAATGTAATAAATATTTGTGAAAGATAATATATTTAATCAATGTAAAATTTACTTTACCATTTAACCTTATGATTAAAATATAAAAAGAGAATACTAATATGTTTACATCATTCCTCGTTCCAATATGACGTACATATGCCTGTGATCACGAATTACTGAGTTCTCATGATTATAGTTGCCTGTTTTTGTTACCGTATGATGTTGTACGTTATAATTTTGAGACGACGGATCGGAAATTTTAAAATTGGTCAGATTATGATGAAGCCTAAATGAAATGTTGAAGTTTAAATTTAAACTTTGGGATGGTTAAGAATTTTGATGCATGTAGAGTCATTGTGTTAGAGAAGAAATGACGAACTAATCATTAAAGAATTGTAAAGAGAGGTCTAGGATCTATGATGAACACAATCAGAGGCGAAATATTTGATTATTCGTTTTTGTAATTTGTAATAAAGGGTATTAACATTTTTACCTAAATCATTTACAGAGCCTGAAATATTGTATAGGTAGTTAGTGGATTATTACATCTTATTATTTGAGTGTTTTTTAATGTGTTCATAGTATATTACATTTCACTACTCAGGCATACTTACATCATTAATAATATTTTGTGTAGACGAGTATCGGGACATAAAAGTTAATACGCTAGATTTGTATAATGTTACGACATTAATGTAATATTATTGGATTATTAATTTATATACACAACATTTTGGTTCGTGATTGGGAGTCAAACCCAGGCTGTCTGGGTGAGATCCAGCACTGCTACAACAAGACATCCTGGGAGTCAATAAACTTCTTAGAAGCATCAACTGTGTCTAAAGTTGTCTGTACTGAGCCTATCTTTTTTTTCCACTAATGATATAATAGTGTTAGCAATACGCCCATAAGTGAACTCAATTGGCTTACCATCGCGGAAGAACTTAAAAGTATAAGGTGACCCCGTTCATTGAACGTTTCACCCAATTCGGTTTTAATTGTAGCATCGACCTTGCCAAATTTCACTGCACTTTTGGATTCCTTCTATTTTTTGGCAGCGGAAGCATACTCGGAAGCAAGTGTCATGTATTGTCCACATCAATGTGCATAGGATTCAACAAATACATATGATTATTTTTATTACTTGATAAAAATAAGATTTTGTTAACACTAAATCATATCCTTCTTTTAATTTTTTCAAATTAATAACGTACAAGTAAGCAATTACGAATTAAGAAAAAGGCTACTTTATTCCATATTTAGGTATAATTCATGTGTATATTCAATATAAAATGACTTCAATAAGATTTTAAAACGATTCCTAAGAATACAATAATATATTGATATTAGACACATTTAGTGTTAGAATTCCACCACCTAACTCTAACCCACCCCCTAAATATAATTAATGATGTAAATATGCCTATCAATATTTAAATCATTATATTTAGGCATTAAATTGCAATAATGCGATAGCAACTCTATTATTATTTCAGGCTCTCTAAATGATTCAACTAAGAAATTTAATACCCAATGTTCTAAATTATAAAACATTCTAGCTCTAATATCTTTCATCACAGACATTAATTCATAGATATTATATTATACAACTACAGTGTGTATTAAAAGAATATATAATATCTATGCATTCATTTTAGACCATTCTTCACATTCCTTTAGAGATTGGCTAATAATGTCTTCCTTTACACAATGACTCTTCATCATAGGCAATATTTGCAACCTACATTTATATTTAAATTTCATCATCAAATCCATAAAGTAATAATTATACCAAGAGTGTTCACTCTTATCGATTTCATATACATCGCGCTGTTAATTTTTGTGTATAAAAAACGTTTTATTTTAATAAATTTCATGTAAAAAGGTAAGGAAAATGTAGTATTAAATATTTTGGTTAAATTAAGTTTAAGAAAAAATATATAATATATATTCATATAATTTTAACATACGTATTTGTCTATAATAAAGAATTTATTGCCTGTATATCTCAAACTGTTTTACTACATACACGATTTAATTGTTCTCAGTTATAAAAACAATATTTTGCATAAGCTTTCAGGTAGGTAAATAGTAGCATTGAACTGTATGCAAAATGAATAAGAGTGAATACGCATTTTATAATTACTCTATGATCAAATCTTTCGAATTTATTTCATCCATGATACATTATATTTTTTCAGTTTTACAAGTATCACATCGTTTCATCAAAATAATGACATACAGCAAAATATGAGAACTTAAACAGGCAACCACAATCACACGCATATGAGAACTCATTCATTCATGATCACAGACATACGCCATTTTGGAACAAGGCAAAAATAATATTAAACTATAAATACTAAAATATAATACTTGATGTTAATGTATACTCTTGACTTATATATAGCATTGTTTGTACAATAAGACATCTTAAAGCAAAATTAATTGTAACATGAAGAGAAGAAGAAACCCACAATAAAATAATAATAAATATATTGAAACAATTCGGTTAGTCTCCACTAACCATTATCAACCGACATGTCTCACTATATGTATTATTATTTTTATTCTGTTTTTTTCTTTTTATGATAAACACAGACATGGGTGTTTTTTAAAATTAGTTTCGATTGTATATAACATATTCCATTACATGGCTTTAAATAGGTTAATTAATTCATATTAAATAAAAACTCTACTTAATATTATAATTGTCCAATCTATATATTGTCTAATCTGTATTCTGTATTTCCTCAAATGTTTGGCAATCGTTTTCCCAATTAAAGTATTTACAGTTTATATCTTAACTTAATTAGTTTAAGTATTATGTAATTGAACATGTTATATTAATTTAAAGAAGTTAAGTGCTAATTTCCTTCAAAACTTATGAATCAAATTTTAATAAATTATATATTTATAATTCGTATTTACTCAGAGTTTTCATTTTATATAACATATTTAAAGCGACCGCATACTCTTATATTAATTCGTTTTGATTAATAATATTCAGCGCGATGAAACCAGTTAGATAGTAAAGATATATTGTTTTTAAGAGTTTTAATATTTAGGTATTTAATGATAATATATATATATATATATATACATATACATGCCATACAAAATTGATTACTTTTATTACTCAAAGTAATTATAGATAATGATATGAATGGAAGATGTCATAAGAATAGTAATTAGTGAAAAATAAAATTTAAATTAATTTATTCCTCAATCCCTCTTTAAATCCAAATCGTGCACGTTAATTCAATATGTCTAAATAGTAGTATTTACGGTTTTTACATAGAAAAATAAGGTTTAATTTACTTTAACAAATACAGATTAATGCCTAGTAATAAGTTCTCAATATCCATGCATCATTCGCTGTTTGCACAAATTTTCAATACTTTTTCCACAATACTAAATAATGTTAAATAATATATGTTTGTAGCTCTTATGACGATTTTTGAAAGAAAAAAATAATGATAAACTACTTAAGTTATATACGTATACTTATTCAAAGCAACCTGGTGAGATGTCATTAAAAAGTAATTAAAAATTGTGCCTTGATTATCGTATTTTATTCTTCAAAGAGACTATAAAAGTTTATGGCATTACAAATGTATGTTATCGATAATTAATCAGGCTTCTTTTAACTTTGGTACAAAAGATAGTTTTTCCTTTTTGTAACACAATATCCCAAATATTATCACTGATATTTGACTATAAATGCCACACCAGTCATCAGAGGAAAACCTAATAATAGTCAGGTTATATTTGATCTATATTAAAAAGATCATTATCTGCATTATTAGGTCCAATAATTATATGTCTGGTGTAATAGGAAGTTTGATATTGACTTATTCAATGAGTTAATAATAAGTTTAAAACATAATATTGTTTGATAGGAAAAGACAAGTAAAAATTTATCTAAAAATGAAATACTCAACAATAAGATTATACAATAATACATTTTTGACTGTCCAATAAAACTGTGTTTATATTGTTTCAATTTCTTAAATGACGAAAAACAATTTTTTTTTCAATTTTTCTAATTTTTTTAAAAATAATTAAAATGCAAAAACTAATATTTATATGATTTAAATAATACTGATGCACATATTCATTTTTATTTCAGTAACAACACTGAATGTAACTGAATGTACTAAGTACAAATGTCTTAGTACTTGCATTTGTATATGTAACTTTACTGTGTAAATTATCGTAACAAATATGTTTAAAATGTAACTGTGTCAAATTGAAAAACGCACTTAAAAAATTGTTTTTCTATATATATTACATTTTAAACAAGTTGTAAACATTTGTTTTTCACTCAACATTTTTAATAAACATTTTGCTTAATTTATATATGATTGTTCCTAAACAGCATTATATTCGGCATAATTATATACACTTTTATATAAAATAATGAATGTATATAAATTGTTTTTGAATGATACTGCCTAGTATTTTAAGTAATAATGAACAAATAATAAAATAATTTTACCCTAACTTATCATTCTTACCTACCAACGATTATAATGTGTCATTATAGATAAATGACGTTTTATTCGAGAGGCTGGAAGCACTGTATACTCTAAACGATGTTATTTAAGTGTTACTCATGAATGAAACTATTGTATATACATATAATACAGCACATCAAAGTTCAGAATTATTTCTGAATATACATAATGTGTTAACCACAAACTTGATAGAAATATTGATCAGACAGGTTGGTTCCCTTTCTAAAGAGAATATCGGAAACACACACTCTTTTTGCTTAAATGTCAAATGTTGTAGTTTCTGCTTATGGCCAATAACGAACCTAATATTTTATGTGTAACGAAGCTTTTGGGGCATTTCCGTTCTTAAATGTTGATAAATCTCCCAAAATGGCGAATGTCTCGTTTTCATTGCATTAGTTGTGGACGTATCTCTATTTGCGGTCTTCCACTTTTTAAATCTGTCTACAAACTTTGTATGCAGCTTGCAAAATCAGTTTAGTGAAATATGAATTATTGTATTTTAGAAATATTCTCCACGAAAACACCTTTGTATTATCAATGAAATATATCATTAAGTATAGTTTTATATTCAAATTGAATTAGATGATTTATCTAAAAATACCAATATTTTGCAATATAATATCATTGCATAATATTTTTATTATATATATATATATTTAGATATCTAATGAGAAAGATATATAGTATCTTATATTTTATTTTTTAAGATGACCAACTTTAATGTTGTTTAACATAAAAAATAATTTTACAAGATTTAGCACTCTTTTTAGTATAAGCGTGAGACTGAAAAATACAGCTCAATCTAAAATAAATTTAGATCTAAACATGCTTAGTACAGTTGGAAAGATTATTTTTTGGAGACTAACATAATATTCTTCCTTCATAGCCTTTGAGGGAAAAAGTCATGTATGTTTAAAGATTGTATGTATGTTTAAAGTTAGACCCTGTTTTTGGTCATTTTGGTCATTTTTTGTCGCACCTTCTGTTACTGAAAATGTTTCATAACAAATGAATGAGATTTTGGAGAAAGTTTGAACAGAGTAAGTAAAGTAATAATTTACTAATTCTGTCAAATTTTAAGAAAGAATTATATGTAGTTAGTCTTGGTTATTTTGTAGTTGTTAGTTCATACTTTCATTAACATATGTTTTAAATAATACTTATTTTTTCTGTGATTAAATATATATTTTAAGTTATATTTTTAAATTATCCAACAAAACAGTTAGAATGTTAGAATTGGTGTATGTAAGTATAATACCCAGCTGATCTTCATGGTTTGACAAACAGGGTAGTGGAGTTGCAGTTCATGTTGGTTGGGTCTAGGTCAATAATAGGCAATATATTGATATGCAATTTTTCCAGGATATCCTCTCTTCGAAACATTGTCATAGTTCAGCAGTTGAACCTAAAAGATGGTTTTGGAGTCCGTCAAATGTGTTTTGCACTTTCTATGCAAATTTTGCTGATTCCGAATCCGGTTAATGCTCCTCTAAAATGTTTTAGTATGCCACTTAGAGTGTTAAACTACCCAATAAATACATTCAATAAACAAAAGCAAAAACGTATTTTTTGTCAGATATTATGTCAATGTTTTATAATTGTTTATTAATTAGATTATTGGCTTGTATGTAAATTTACATTATGAAGTGGTGCAGTTATTATATAGTGGCATATATAATCGGGTCTTGAGACCAGAATGATAATGAAAATGAATTCGGCCGAAGACTGGATAATTTTTCTATGACACATGACTTTCACCATCTCAATATCGGATCAAACATCCGAATAAGTCTCCGAATAAGCCCGAAAATTTACTGACTAGCTGGACGCTCATCTCCAATCTTGGAATATACTCCTTTCCCAGTCTATTACTTCATCTAGCCAGCAACAGACTCTCCGAGGCCATCCCTCAGACATTCACTGCCGCCTTCCCTTAATGGCTCTCGCAAGTCGGAATACGCGTGGTGGACCCCAAACTTTGAGGGGAGTGTCATCGCCAGCAACACGATTGCAAACCTCCATTAGAACCCAGAAAATTCTACCTGAGCGCGGCCTTTAAAAACGGGGGAGACTTAGCCAGACACACGATTGATTGGAGCAAGAAAGAATTGATCGGTGCTATGGGGAGACTATATAGGCGGTCACTCCAAATAGATCACATTGAGCTATCATCCGCGCGCTTGACGAGAGAACCCCCAAGTGCCCCTCCGAAACCATCACTCCGACGGGAAGATACTGGCTAGCTCAAACTCTAGAAAAGCAGCCCTCTTCTGTAAGGATTATGTCAGCTTCAGACAAATCTCCAACAATAAACAGAGAGATCCTTAAATTATCCTCGAGGTTAGGAGAGTCATTTTCCTCATCCCCTGGGTTGCCAGAGCATCAGTTCCACCTTCTTTGGCCTGTACCTCCATCGCACGCTATAATGCTTTGTAAACGAGAGGCTAGCCTATACTACCACCTCGAGGCCAACGACCTGCTCCGCCCCCCTCAGGTCGGTTTCTTTAAATTTGGTCTGTCGATAAGCAAGTAGGCGAAGCCATTCAATCTTCGATACTTTACCAGGGGAAAAGCCAGTCAAATGAACCGCACTTCTATTAGCGTACTTCAGCTAGGTCTATGACAGGTTTAGAAGAAGATACTTATTACAAAGATATGGACTGACTCTCATATGCAGCTACGTACTGTCCTGCTTCCCGGCACATTTTTCCGCCCCTCACTAGGGATTTCACGTGTCAAAAGCATCGCTCTCGTTCTGCTCTAGCATGGGAGGGGCATTCCACTGTCCTCGCTTCTTACGGCCATATTATAGGGCTTTCCGACTCTACTCTTTGTCCTTTTTGCCTTTAGTCCCAGGAGGACCTCCCATCTTTATATTTTCTGTCCTTTTCATCTTAATTCTCGTCTCGCTATGTTGGGTGAAAACTCTTTCATCGAAACAGTTGAAGATGGGCCAGGACGCTTACCTTTTTCTGGGAGATATTAGTTCTGACGCGCTCCACCCCCTCGCTCCACACCCAATTGCACAAAGTGGAGGGGCGTATAGGTTTGTGTGTGTATATGGCGCCAAATTGAAATTTAAAAGTGCGCGGGAATTTTAAATATTAAGTTATTAAAACCAAACACTTTTGCGCGTCATTCAAACGTATGGTAGGAAAATTATGTGGTTATTGTGAGCATACATGTACCGATTTAAACAAGTAAGGTAGCGATTCCAATATAATCAATGCTGTAGATTTTGATTATAGCATTTTCCATTCGATCAGAGTATTCCTAATTGAATGTTGGCGTCCAGTTACTACTGCTCTATCTCCTAACAAAATACAAATTTGCGCGCGTTATTTAAATTCATGAGGCTCCATCTCAACCGGAAGCAATTAGTAGCAGTCTGACAGAAACTGGGTGCAACTTTTAAATTAATACAATCAATAAGCATTATATTTCACGCGCTTGCACGCGAAATCTAGTTCTTATTGAATCACCGTTTTCACAAAGGCGTTATATGAGGTGATTGTCAGTTTCCTAAACCCCAAAATGAATTCTTAAAATATGCTAAAAATTCCCTAAACTTCTAAATGAATCCTTTAAGGTATGCTAAAAATTCCCTAAACTTTATATTGATTCTTTAAAATTTGCTAAAATTCTCTAAACTCCAAAACGAATCCCTAAATATATTCTAAAAATTTCCTATCGGTATATAAAAATCTCTAAACTCTATATATGATTCCTAAAGGTATGCTTAAAATTACTTAAACATCTAAATGATTCCATAATTACCATAAGTAATGATAAAACGTTTATCCATCTAAATATATAAACTGCTATAACAAGCAGGATATCTCACTACAATAGTTAACGTTTACATAACAGCAGAAGCTTTAGTAAATGTATCTTTGGATAATTGGGCATCATCAACGTTAAGACATATAGATATGGATATCTTGGTTAAATACATGAGTCATCTCCCTCGTCTCTAAATATGTGTCTATTGAATGGCGTGTGATGATTTACTACGGGTGCTTGTTGCGTTGACACATGCCCATTCGGTGGCAATGGGTGATGCTCTTGGGACTTTGGTGGCGTTGTATTACCTGCTTGTCAGCCCTCATAATATATTGTGGTACATTCATGGGGCGTAGATAATTTTCAAATTGGTACTAGCTATTTGGTGGAGCTTTATTCCTTCTACTATAAACAGATTACCGCAATAATTCCGATATATTGGATATGTCGATTTTGTTGCCATCCAGATAAAAAATGCTGCCTTAGTTATCCCATTTATAATTTTGCGTTTGAAAAAAACTTGGAAGTAGACGATCCAAAAGTAACTAAGCATTGAGTATTAAGCTATTGTATATGCACTTGTTTTACTTACCTTGGACATATTTTGTGTTATCGTTATTGCAAAGCAATGTAGGGTATGTACCATTCTTGTAAACAGAAAGGTTCTAACTGTCGATTATTTTATTTCTTCCATCAAGTCATCAATGACGACAACATCAAACGGATTGATGAGACGTATTGCTTTGGCTACGGGAACATCATCATATATGGTAATCTGTCTTTCCAAGTAAACCGACTGCTTTTGTGTACCACTGAACCAGTAAATACGTAAGAGTTGCTTATTAAATAGTTTTCCTGATTCCAAAGTAAATTCTCAACAAAGGTGGTTTTTCCAGGCATAGTCGGCCATACCTACTATCATCAAACTAGCATTATGTTGTAGACGCATATCCAGCTCTCTTTAGTAACACACTTAAGTATGTATTCCATGTTTATAAATATGAAGACGCATCTATGCCAATTTATATATGAATATCATCCATGTTTAATACCTAAACTATCTGGAGGAAACAGCGTGAACGAAAAAACACAGATGTGGAGGAGAATGATGACGTTGAAGCTGGACATATTAAGGTCAAGAACAATAAATTACGATTCTATAACAATGATGCAAAATTGGATATAAAACATTCATATTTAATGAAAAATATTCTTTAGAACAGGACAAAAGACGAGATAAACCAGGCTTCTTTATCTAATATTTCAAAATTTGCCAAGCGTAGGATGTTGGAGACTCTTGCGTTTATAGATAAATGCACCAGAGACGATGCCTTGCCGCGTCTTTATACCCGCTTTAATGAATTGAAGAAGATAAGCAATAACCATACTACTATGAGCTCTACTTTAGAGGAGGGAATCAAATGAATCTGATGGATCTTGAAAAACCAAGTGTATGAAACTGTTGGCAAAATAACTAGAAAGGAAGTGGGCGTTGATAAAGAGAATACAGAGGAAGAAGAAAACTATATATATGATAAGGAGAATTAATTGAAAACTAATCTCTATTATGGCTATGTCTTAACTTTGATAATGTCGAGTTATCTGAAGATACATTTACTAATGCTTCTGTTATTATTTAAACGTTAACTCTTGTAGTGAGATATCCTTCTTGTTATAACAGAATATGTTTCTATGGATAAACTTTTATTTTTACTAATAGTACTTATTGAATCATTTATGTGTTTAGGGAATATTTAGCATACTTTTAGGGAATTAATTAGGAGTTTAGTGAATTTTAGCATATTGATGGTTAATTCTTAGTATACATTTATGGATTCATTTAGTAGTTAAGAGAATGTTTAGCATATTTTTTAGGAATCATTTTGGAGTTTAGAGAACTGACACTCACCTCGCATAACACCTTTGTGAAAATTGTGATTTAATAAGAACTAGATTTCGCGTGCAAGTGCGTGAAATTTAATTCTTATTGGTTGTATTAAATTTAAAATTGCGTGAGGTTTATGACAGATTGCTAATTATTGGTTCCGGTTGAGATGAAGCCGCGTGAATTTAAATCACGCACAAATTTTTATTTTGTTAGGAGATGGAGCAGTAGTATATAATTTGATACCAACTTTCAATAAGGCATACTCTGATTGAAAGGAAAATACCATAATCAAAATCTACACTGTTGGTTATATTGTAATCGCTACCTTACATGTTTATATCGGTACATGTATGCTCATAATAGCTAAATTTTCCTGCCATACGGGTTTTAATGACGCGCGAACTAATCTTTAAAACTTATTTTCATTAATTCTTTACTTATTCTCATATAATATATATATTTATACATAATATATAATGAGTATACATATATATATGTATATACACGATTTTAGAAATTTTATACAAATATATAATTAATTCTTCATATTTAAGTTGACACCTTAATTATTTATTTACGTTATGTTTGTTTCACATATTAGGTATAGTTTATTATATGTTCGAAATAAAGTTGTTAGCTATATATTTTAATAATGGCTATTATAATAATGCATAATATATTATTATATAGTTATTTGGCTTAAACGCTTTCAACCTATATATGTTATCAAACAATGAGTGGCCTCAGAAACCGTAATTTCATCGGGGATACAAATGGTGACTAAGTATTATAAAATGTAAAGCTTTATACAGGATCACAGCAATTGCCTTAGATACTTGTACACATTTGAACAAATTAAAAATATTAATATCTGCATTTATATCTTTACATAAGTCAGAGATAATTAAAACCGCGCCTGAAAACCATCCTTCAATGGTATAATTTTCAAAGTACCCCAGTAACTAGGATTATAGTTACTATTTTTGATTGATTATATAACCAAATTTGAAATCATTTGAAGTATAAATTTTAAATTTAAGTCTACAAACTTGAATATAAGGAAGTTTTAAATAAAAGTTCATATTATGAAATTTAAAGTCTGTAGTTCACATTTGATTACCTTATTTCCAAATTTGCTGTCCACTATAGTTTTAAAATCATATTTGATGAAGATAGGGGGTGGGCAGGTCACTTGACGTGCCAGTGCTCCTTCTTATCTTACTACTTAGTTTTATTCTCCAAATGGGGGATAGCAACCAAAATAATTAACATAGGATGAATATCTGTCGAGATATTTTAAAATCTTATTTATTCGATAATAGCGGATTGTAAACAATTTTTTTAATTCTTAAATTTTTCAGAGGGTCATTAACCGGATTCGGAATCGGCCCAATTTTCTGACACAGAAAATGCAAAATACGTTTGATGGACTCCAAAACCATCTTTTAAGTTCAACTGCTGGACTATGACAAATAAAAAAAAAGAATACCTTGGAAAATTGCATATCAATATATTGCTTTCATTGACTTAGATCCAACCAACATGAGCGGCAACTCCACTATCCTGTTCGTCATCAACTAAGCAGATCAGCAGGGTATACTTACATACACCAATTCTAACATTCTAACTGTTTTGTTGGATAATTTGAATATATTATTGTAAAATATATATTTAATCACAGACAAAATAAGTATTATTTAAAACATATGTTAATGAAAGTATGAACTAACAACTACAAAATAACCAAAACTAGCTATAATTCTTTTTAAAATCTTGACAGAATTTGTCAATTCTCTATTCAAACTCTGTTCAAACTTTATTCCAAAATTTTCAGTCACTCATTAGTTATGCAATTTTTTTCAGTAACAGAAGGTGCGACTAATCGACAAAAAATGACAAAAAATATAGCCGAATCTTTTCCACAAAATCTATGATTTACATATGTTAATCACCAAAGAATAAGCTTTCCAACGGTATGAAACATGTTTATTTCTGAATTTATTTTAGATTGAACCTTTCTGTTTTCACACAATCAATATAATATAACTTCTTAAATGGATTCCCAAATTGAAAATTAATATTTAGCGAGAACATTATTATAACAAATAAATTTCACTGAGTCGATTTCTAACTGTTTTCATTGTATAAATTAAAATTTATAATTCCACATGAAAAATACATTGAAGCAATATGGCGAAAATTATTACATCGACAGAGTTTTCAAGCATAATTTCACTGAAAAATAATTATAAATATAAATTAACCAATATATACAATCAATTTGTCTGTTAAGTAAAATAAATATTCATGTAATTATTAGAAATTGGATAAATACTTATTATAATTGAGTTTATATTGAAACACTGGATTCTTGACTGAATTTATAATTTATAAAGTTAGTGGAGATATTAATTTAAAATTAATCAAGTATTTAATGATAATAATTGTTCAGTAACGCAATATATATATATATAGATTATTCACAGAAGGTGTAGTGTTGATCGGATTCAAAGTATAATGCTTCGTTTGACGTATAGGAAATGTTTTATTTGTAACAATGCTTCAGTACAAATAATTCACTTTTCAATTAGGTGTCCGTAAATTCAGAACTAAAAATAAATATGTCTACGACCCCGCCGGTAAGAAACGCAACACCCATTTATTAAACATTTTCCACCATGTTTTATATTTTATATTTTATATTATGTATAATTTCTTAAATCTACACTGCATATATACATTATATTATTACGTTATATGACATTATGACGACATTATTACTTAATATAATAAATATGGTTTTATAATCTGTTTTATGATTAAATAACATAATCTTTTTAATCAGAATATTTAAAATTTAACAAAGTTTTGAGTTTCTTTTCTGCGTGGTATAGTGTCATAATGGTTTTGTTTACCATTAATTAGAGAATTGAATTTGAATTTTGACAAAAATTAATTTGTTATGATATTAACTTTACTATTTTACATTACACTGTTTAATAGAAAATTATAGTTTTATATTTGTTAAATTTTGTTTTAATATAGTTGTACAATAAACGCACAATTGAAATAGATTATATAAAAAATTATATTGTAGAGATATCAAACATTTATTTTCAAACATACGATAAATGTATAGTTATACGCGCACTTTTTATAAATAATTTCTATAAATAGAATAACTTATTTTCTTAGAGAGCGAGCTTAAGCTCGTGCTTTTGTGTGTAAAAAAGTCAATTAAGACGAAAGAATTTGTTTCAAAAGAGAAATACGTGAAATATTATGGACAATATGTTTATAATTAAAATATTTTAATTGCTTTTCATTCACTGAATGCCAACACTTAACAACAAATTGAACTCAAAAATGCACTAAAACCTGTGTAGGATAAATAAAATAAATGAAATAAATTACTTTAAAGTTAAAAGTCTCGGTGTTTTAAGTAATATGTTTATTTTATCACATGTTTTGTCTCTATATGTATTTTGTGGTTATACTACTTTTTTGATAATGTAATTGATTTCGTTATATTTTAATATTAAACAATATGTTGACTGTTAGTTATAGCATGCTTGTTATTTTAAAATTACACTTATACATTTAATTAATAAATTAAGCGCAATATGTGGCACTTTACAAAAATATAATTATTATTGTTATTATTATTAAAAATAAAAAAATAATTGCAGTAAAATGTTTCATGCATTTATGTTTGAATATATGTTTATGTAGAATATGTTAGTTAATATTCTTTTAAGTTGTTTTAAAAATGATAGTATCTATAAAATACAGTTCAATTAAAACTTCTAGCTTAGGTGGAAATAAATCTAGATTTTTGTTGACTTATTGTAAGAATATCAGAAATCAGAAATCAGAAATCAGAATATGGAATATATGTATGTATAGAGATATGTAACTATATGTATACGCATAAATTCGCTGAAAAACTACAAGAAAAAAATACAGGAGAAGAGTTTAACAATTAAGACGTACAATTAATTATGTGAACGACAGACTACTGCGACAAGAAATGAAATCGCGAAGGAGACAGGTCGTAATTATGAAAAGCTATATAACATGTTGAAGAAGCATGCAAGCTAGATGACGACGGAAATAGTCAGCATTCCGTATACATATAAAAATATAATATCAATCAAATTTCCGTTGTTTTATAGTAAATTATATAGAGGAGTATATGAAAGTATATGGTAAACAAAATAATTGCACAATTAACCTCTGTTCCGTTTAATTATTTCATCATTCTGCAGTAAATTTGGGCTTTGGAAATGCAGCTCTTAACCTATTGAGCGTAAAATGGTCCTGATTAAATTCATTCCAATATAATCATCTAGCTTAAATAGACTTTTTAATCAAAATGTTTTTATTAATCCAATAAAATAGCTTTTTTAATTAAAATCAATCTAAATAACCATTTAATTAAAAAATTCTAAAGCATTCTACCATAATTAATTTTTTAATATCTTAGGTTTCATTTCAATCTCTTAACACATTCAAATTTCTCCAATATTACATTGCAACTTGATCTAGTATAGCCGTCTTATGAAACGTTAAATACTTTTATTGGACCCCAATGTTTATAGAAATATATGTAGGTTCTATTTATATATACATATATATTTGTAATAAATTATATTTCAGCGATTTCGGCACCAATTCTGAAGCTCACAGTTTATTTTATAGTTCACAAACTATTTTTATTCAAATATGCTATTTTAAATTTACTGTCAAATCACTTTAATAGCTGTTCTAAATTCTCAATACATCAATTATAAAATATTATTTTTTGTATAGCTAATCAAATCTAAATAGTTGATTATGCGATGTTTCTTTTTGAACATTTTATGGTTATACTATATTATTTTTCTTTTGATCGAATGTACTTAATGTTATTATTAATTTAAAATAATCAATCATATTATATCTTTTTACAAAAATAGTTTTCGTATGTATAACAAATATTTAATATTTACAGATTATCATTAATAGTTTCAGTAAATATTAAACTTTTAACAATGACTATTATGGCACATGATATAGAAAACTTATCAAGTGTTCATTAAATGAGGTTACGCAAGCGTCAACTCCAGAAGTGCATTTGTGATATTATTGCTTGATATATGATATATGTTGACAATATAAGTAGCTTGATTAATCTTATTTTTATTTACTTTTATAAAATAGAAAAAAATTATAATTAATTGCGCGATAATTATTTGAGAAATCTTTAAAAAAGCAATGATGCCTAATAAAATATAGTTATTAATCGTTATTATTTAGAACAGCATGTGCGATTTGTGTAAATGTATATTATAAAAAAATTATATGCCTGTGCATAAAACTGTTACATAATCTAACTAAGCACTAATAAAGATTCCAAATTGGTGATATATCGTTAGTAATTAAAGTATATTAAGTTTCAACTTGTATTGTGTATATACTGGTGACTTAACCCGTTTATAATTATGATAAATGGTAAATTGTATTCACACTTTGTCGAGGTGTATATAAATATTTTAATTAATTAGTCGCCAAACACTTAACTAATCATGAAATATCAAGCTAATTTTGGATATCATAGTTTATGCATTGGAATGGAATCGCACTAATCCCCTTTTGTACATGAAGTCGAATATGCGTACAAATTATATTTTATATTTGCATTAAACGCATTGTATATCAGCCATTAATTATAAATTAACTATAGTACACGTTTATTTGTTGTAGCAAACTATTTTAAAGTATATATAAGTTGTATCATCCTCTCATAAAACTATTAAAATGAATTAGATATTTTGTGAGAAATAATTTTAGCAATAAATTCAAATTAGAAACCACTTGTATTAATATGTACATCGTTTTGATAGCAAAGTATTAATATACAGACAAAATGTTTACAGATTGACAAAAATACGAATACTGACAAGTTCCATTTCTATTAGATTAAAACATTTAGAAACTTGTAAATCACATCAGAAAATATAAAAGTATGAATATATTAATAATTTTATACATTAACAAACATTTAAGTATAATATTTTAATCGAGAATAATGTGAAATGAAGTCTAAACTTTTCTTATTAGTTCAATGCAGTCAAACTTGTTCTGCTTGTCTCTCTGCATCATGTCATTATTTTTATGTATAAATACAATATCTGTTACGCATAAATGGTCTGCAGGTAAGTATAACCTGTTATTTTGTTTCTGGTGCCACTCGATGAATATATAGATATATATTTCAAATAATATACAATATACAAAGAAAATGACAAGAAACAATATTTAAATAGATACATGTTTGTTTTGATGTTAGAAATATATATTGATACACATCATTTTTCTAAGACGTAATTGGCATTTTAACTTTCATTTAACATGCTATAGTATATAATATGTACATCTGTCAATGTGTATATTTATATTTTTAAATGACCTACTGATTTAAATAAATGCTTGAATGGATAAATACACGAGTTATTATGTGTAGTAATACGAACAGAGTAGATGTGATATAAGGATTCTGTCGCATACGTGTCGCTAAATAAATTATATGTTGGTATATGAATGATGAATGTAAATAAGTTGTTTTGGCTATACTGATTTCATAAAAAAAATATATGTCTTTTGTTTTTTAATGTTTGCTATAATATTTATATCCAATAAAAGCAATTTGTAAAAAATATGCGATTTTATTCAGTCATATTAAATTTTAATCGGTGAATTGTTTATAAATAAATTAACAATATATATGCCAGGATCATAAACATTTATATTACCTAAAAATACATACATAAGACTTCATATTCAATTTAGTTTGTATGTTTTTTGTATATACACCCCCGTTCATTAAACACGCCGCCCCTCATAAACATTGCTATTTTTGTTATTTTAATATTTAAAATTTAATTAAACTGCATAACATTTTTTTAATAAATATAAAAAAATAAGTCCATGTTTTAGGAATTCAATCATAGAGTGGTGGTCTTGAAAAGGACCATTGTCACGTTCTCAAAAAGAGATTAAAATGGGAGAATTGAACACTATTAATAATCAAATGAGCCACCTCTTGCTGCAATGACTTGCTGGACTCTGCGTGGCATTAAAGAAATGTTATTCTGAATCAGCTGCTGAGGTGTCTGCTGCCAAACATGTTGCGTTGCTGCCCAGAGACCATCAAAACCTGGGACAGGGATGGCATCAATTTCATATTGGATGTGACTCCACAAATTCTCAATTGGATTGAGATCAGGAGTCTGAGCAGGCCATGGAAGAACCTCAATTTGCTGATGTGCAAAGAAGTTTAGAGTCATGTGAGCTGTGTGACATCTTGCATTATCCTGCTGGAATATCAGATGCCTTCCAGGGAGATCAGGGGGCACTAAATTTGATTGCAGGATGTTTATGTAGGTACCAGCATTCAGCCGACTTTAAACTCTGCAAAAAGGATGTGGACCATTGAATGAGAATGCACCCCAGATCACGATGCCACAACTTGAAGAGTGCACTGTAGGGCAAATATGTTACCTTTAAAGAGCCATTCCTACACTCCATCTAACATACCAACGCTGGTGACCTGCGATAAGATGAATTGGACTTTCATTTGAGAAGACAACTGCTTGCCACTGAGCTGGGAGTCCAATTCGCACATGCTCTAGCCTATGTCAAACGTGCTCTGTGATGACTCTCTGTCAGTAAAAGCTCCTGCGCGCTATTTTGCCCAGCAGACCAACATTATGCAGTCTATGTTTGACAGATGAGAAATAATCACAACGATCGAGAAATTTTGGATTGCATAAGCAGTAAAGAGGTTACAGTCATTCTGTGTGTAACAGTAGATATCTACTCACGCGCACAGTAATCCTCATAAGGATGACTCAACTAAGTGGAGGCATTATTAGACCACATCTCTGAATCTTCACATTCTTAGTAGAAAATCGATAATTATTTGCGTTTGTTTGGAGAAATGATGTCTATTTGCAATGACTAATGATGTAAAAGCATGCAAAACTAGTGGGAAAGATTGTTGAGATAATGTGCCATTCATTGCAACTTAATAAAATCATCTGTGAATATTTTTTAGATTACATGAAACAAATTAATAAAAGAAATATTTAAAAAAATGAGACGGCGTTTTTAATGAATAGGGGTGTATATATAAAATTTCTGATTGCTTTAAACGAACGAATTTATCATGAGCTGGAATATTTATAATTACAGAAAAGTATTGGCTTTATAATTAAAAATGTTAAGCTTTATTGGGTTAAATGATTCGCATATTTTAGATTTTTTTGCATTTGAACTATTGAGTATGTTTAATTATATATTAACTATTTAAAAATTTGATCTAAACAGAATTTTGTTTTATCAAATGTTTATGCTCATCTGAAACACTGATACAAAACGTTGAATTGTTTATAAAGATAACGCTCAATTATACAAAATATTATCAAATTTTATTAATGTTTTATATAAGGTGCATAATTTTCTATAATTTCCTATAGTTGTTTAAGTTAAATTTCCAAAAAATATGTGCAAGCTACATTATTTAAACACTAATATTTTATCTATATTGGAAATGAATTATATATTACAAACGTTTTAATTGATATAAATAAAGAAATGTTACCAACATTGTTTTGAATAAAGAACTCATTCTGCGATTAATATAATAATAGTTACCATGTGTACGTTTAATTTTATATAACATATACACATATATATAACAATCTTACCTTCTATATAACAAATACGAAAAATAAAAGTTTGACAAGAAATGATAGAATATGTCAATGTATAGAAATATCAACATAGAAATGGAATAATGTTTGAAATAGGCAATTTTATCCATGAATATAATAAAGTTATATCCCATTAAATAAGTATTTTTTTACTTGAAATTATTTTGTTGCAATCATCATACGTATATAAAGCTCTGAATGCTGAACAATTATTTCATGAAATTATTGACTTCCATAATAAGGATAAATACTTAAATAGCCTATATCTGGTTCTTTCATGTAAATACTAAAGTTAAAAATATACACGCATACCTATTTGTAAATATATGTATATGTAGATCGAAGTTTATTAAATTATGTATAATATTTTAAATGAAAAATAATATATTACGTAAATTGAAACATGTAACCATATATGTGCAGTTACTGTAAATATATGAATAAATAAAAACATTGTGGAATGTGAGATAATCTTATTGTTTAAAGTATACACTTATATATGTAACTGTAATAGTTTTTAATATATATGTATATAAATCGTCTTTATATTTGATCAAATTAAACAAATATGTAGTAGTCTTAGTACGCACAAATTACACATAGTAATTTATTATATAATGTATTTAGATACTAAATATAATAATATTACATCAGGTGAGTCAGATAATCTTGGAATACATAAACATTACATTTATTTTATACATTATCGATATTATATTTGTTTTTGGGCAGCATGAATATATTATGTTTAAAGTCAGTAAAATAATCTCGTCAACGATTAATTTAAAGTACACATAATAGAATTCATTCACAGAATACTCGCTTTGGGCATCCATTAGTGTACCTATTAACTATACAACTATTCTTAGGTAGAGATAACCGCCCTTTTATTTGAAAGTTATAATTGTAAATCTCTGTCGCAGCATAAATGTCAAAGTAAAAACACCATATTAAGTACTGATAATGTCTTAACTTTTACTCTTGGTGCTAGTCGAGTACGTAGTGAGTGGCAGGTGACATGGTGAGCTTCCTGTTCCATGGAGGTTATTGGGAGCCATACCGCCTACGGTGGACGCTGAGGAGCCGTTAGCAATAAAAACATGTCCACCGCCCCCGACAACAGTGGAGTAGCAGACGCCAGGTTCACTGGAGGACCAATGGACACAGGGGAGCCAGCGGAAGACACTCTTGAAGCCGTGTCTAAATCTACAAGGGTGTGTGACAGATGAACGATATCAAAGGATATTGAAAATGTGATCTGGAGTTCTAAACATGTAATATCGTAAGAAATGTAAGATTCTCTATAGAAAAGTAAGGTACATAAATAATGCTCTACTGATAGCGAAATATCACTATGAAATAATACCTCACAATTATTATTCATGTTCTAATTTGTTTATTGGTGCATAAACAGTTCCCACTTTAGACATATATTTAGCAACGATATAAGTTAATAATTATCTCCTAGATATACAAATATATATAATAGATAAGGCTTATCATTTCTTCCTGGATATTAATATCAGTCGGAGTTTTTAACATGTTTCATTAAAATACCATCAAATATGAATATTATTTATTATGTTTATTTAGACACATAATAAAATTTGTTTATAACTGCAACTAACGTAATATTAATCTTTCTCTTAAAAATATGTATGTTATGAGATAATAAAGTGGAAATATAGCTTTTACTTAGATATATCCAAATATTTTAATTTCTTAATAATGATTTACATGATTATTGTTTATATTTACGGAGCTAACTTCAACAAATTATTTAAAATTGTATTTATTTTGATTAATACTATAGATAATGACTTAATTTCATTACTTTTTTTATTATTATAATATTGAATTGATAATATTATTATATCAATGAATTATAATATTATTATTGAAATTCGTCTTAAATGAATTATTTAATTTTAAATTGTAATTTTTGAAATCATCTTGTGTCTAATCTCGTTGTGTTGTCTATATAAACACATAAACTCTTATATAAATAAACATTTTAATATATGTCGATGTAGATCTTTATAGACAATGTGGATGATGTAGACAATGAAGGCCTTTGGAAGTATTTACTATCACATTTCGATAGTTTAGTTGCACAGAATATTGACGAGTTAATTGAAATATTTTGAAAAGTCTCGTAGTTTTCTTATTTAAAAAGGCGTTTGAAATCTAATTTAAAAACGTATGTTGTGGAGAGCGCGCGGCGCAGAACTTTAAAAATCGATAGATCTTATAAAAGTTACAATGCACGCATTACATCTGTTGTGCTGACACGATTTGATACTATGTAACTGTAATAACGAGCCTCGCCGCCCTGTACGCATTTGGTATTGATAAACCTATATATCGTACATTATTATTAAATTTTATCTTTAACCCATTATGGAGTATAAACAAATAGATTTAATATTAATTAGTATCGTGCGTCAAGTGATACATCAAGTGATATTTATTTGAATTTGATTTAAATAATTCTGAGAGTTTTGCTAGTAAGCAGTTATAAAGTTTATTTATGCAGAATGCGAATTAAATAAAATGAAGTAGCACTATTCAAACAAATTGGATTACCTTTTGTTCATAACACAGTAGATGATAGGATTGTACATGCAGTTGCTCATAGACAACCAATAGCATACTATGAAGATAATGGGAATGTATTGGCTGTTTTGGACCGCCGGCCATACGCGCAGGACCATAAAAAACATTTGATAGGGCAGCCAACAAATCCCGAAAATGATGACAATTGCGATCATCATCTTTACTATCTGTAATAAAAGGTTTTTAAGGAATAAAAGTAGATATTTTTAGTCATATAGGTATATATTTAAAACAGTTAGTTTCCTCGTTTAAATTTAAAATAGAAATTCTGTGATAGATATATATCATATATTTTAAAATAATATTATTAAACTTTATCAAAATACTTCAACGTTACTCTTTATCGAAATCATATAGTTGTAATAGTAATGTGAAAAAATAGTAGTAAAAATATAAAAAATAGATTACTTTAAATGGTGTAATAATATGCCTATAATTAATACTGATTTGTATAATCATATTAAAATTGTCAATATTGTTTGATATTCTGCATTTCAAATTGTGTTCTTAATATGCTTATTCCTAATATGAGCTATTTACGCAAATCAACTAAGTCTGCGTAATTTTCAATCTCTTCAATAATACCGAATTGAACAAATAAAGTCATATTATTAAATAAATTCGAAGCTAATAAATGCAATGTTTAAAAAAACTGTTAATTTTGTAAAAATCTATTTAAGGTACAATTATAGTAGCCATCATAGCACGTTTATTATAACGATTGTGAATCGTTTCACAGCAATATGTTTATTTGTAAACACACTATTTCACATAGATGTTTTAAATTATTCAAATTAATAGACAAATCCCATAACCCTAATCTCATATTAATATTCACGGGATTAATTATTTATTACTAGGATGTATATAATTTAAACTGTTGGGTACAAGGGATTAAGTATTATTATTACTGAAAATCTGTGATTAACTTAAACTGTCGGGTACACCTATTTTGTTTCATGGAGTTAAATTTAATAGGATAGGACGTACCTATATTGCAACCTGATTTAAATTAATGTTTATGATTATAATATAGGTATAGATATATATTATACAGGCCCGTAGCCAGGAATAGTAGCAGGGGTGTGCGCACCCTAAGAGTTACTATATATGGGGGTCTGGGTGTCCTACATCATATACATAATATCGTCCAAAAAATGAGAAATAATAGAAACATATTGTAAAACGAAGAATGAGAACTTTATCAAACATTAAACGTTTGTCATACATACATTACACGTAGGTATGTAGACCAGTACACAGCTACTTAATGAAAACTAAAGAAAATTAATAGGATCCTGTATGGTAACAATGGACCAATAACGTCAAAAATGCATCAATTTCATTCCATAGGATTTAATAAACGCATTCTTCTTGGCTTTGACAAGGCAAATCGGTCCACCACTTTTTCAATATTTAAATTGGCCCCAATGTCTTTGTGTGTAAAAATTAATAGTAAGGCATTCAGTCTGTCTTCTCCCATCGTACTTCTTCTGCAACTTTTAATCAGACGAAGTGGCGAATTAGCTCGTTCAACAGAGGCAGATGTCACTGGCATCAACAACAAAAGTTTAAGTATATAACAAAAATGTTAGTGAAACAAGCAGGATTAGACTTTTAATGTCTCAATAACTGTAGACGGACGATAACTGTCAGAATTCCAATGTAATTGTCACCGATTAACTTCCTGACTTAGATTTGAACCATCTGGAAGATCATTTTGAAAATGGCTTTGAAGCTCAGTGATAATATTGTCATTCAGCTTCTCCAGATTTCTTGGAAGAAGCGCCAAGCCGAGAACTGATAAATTTGACATGTTGCCAAATCTGTTGGAGATTTCTGATATCATACGATCTAGGTACTGCTGGAAGATGGTGATTCTGAAGTACTCCTCGGCAGAAGATTCTTCGTGATTTTCGCGTAGAGTTTGATGTGAGCATCTGCGAGGAACTTTGGGCGTTGTCCCAGCAGCCTGACATTTCTTAATCATTTCGGCATAAATGAGTTGGAATTGTTGCTCACTATTATTACTTGCATTTTCAAGAACTGACTTCAAGCTGTTGATTTCTTCATATACGTTCAATACTTCTAAGGATGTCCCTTGCAATAAAGAAGCCAAATATTTTGTAAATCCAAAACTAAAACGAACAACTTCAAAAGCAATGAGAAATTCCGTTGAGGTGACTGTTTTGTAAATACCACTGACATCCATTATCGTTTTCCTATCCCAGGGATCATCCTTTGAGGCCATCTTCATTCTTTGTAGGCAATGCAACAACGGTAAATAAAGGTCGTGGAAGTCTTCAATATACTATCGAACTAAATCGAACTATAATACATGGAATGGCAGAATTATATACTTTTTATGTATTTAAAATCAGAAGGGTCACACGTCACACATACACGACTGACATTATCGCTACGTAACAATTCTTGGATTTCCAGGGGTGTGCGCGCGAACGGCGCGCACGTCCCTTGCTACGGGCCTGATGCTGTATATCTATATATATAATTATCGTTATATATATACATATAGGTATAGGTTGTATCGAAATGCCCATGAATGCCCGACGCATACGTTATTCGCAAAATGCAGTAACTGGTCTTCAAGGAATTTGTTGAATTTGTTGATGGTTTTCAATATTTTCATTCCTAGCGGACTCTAGCCTGGGTAAGACGTATGCATCACAAATGTTGCAGTTGGGAGAATAAGAAGGTTGCCAAATAGTGGTCACAGCTTTTTCCATCAAATAAGCTTGGGTTTCCCGGGAAATATGGGGACTGGCGTTATCATGAATAAGATAAACATTCTCCATTCTAAGAGGATTTGTTGGACGGCGTAGTAGATGTTGTTCAATTTCTCGCAAAAACTGAATATAACCATCACTGTAAAATGTTTCCGCACGAGGTAAAACTTTAAAATAGTGCTCCCCTTATATGCTCATGGCAATAATTCTGATTGGAGTTTTAACCTTGTCACCATCGGGTGAAATGCATGCTCCAATTTTGTTTCGTGGGTGCCGATTTCGAGCAAAAAACCATTTCTCATCTATTGTTATTAAGTTTTGGCAAACAAGACAAAATTAGAATAATTGTAAAAAATGTCTACAACATGTTACGCGTTCTTCTTTGTTTTGGTCAGATATGGTGTGGAACTCATTGCATTGAAATCTACACACATTCTAAGTCGGATTCAAGGATTCGCTGAACCATTGCTTGACTAATATTAGAAAGGGTAGAATCTTTTTCAAGGGCGTTCTCAACTAACTGAATATTTTGAGACCTAGCCTCACTTTTTGGTCTGCATTTACCAGAAATCCTAGTAAAAGACATTCTGTTACCATCATCGAATTCTTTGATGATTGCTTGTGTTATCAAATAAGTTATCTATATAATAATTAAACTATAATAACTAAATTCTATTAATATATAGTAACTCTATAATCTCAATAAGTTATTAACCAATAATAAGGTAGAAAAAACAATCAAGATAATTATTAGGATCGTATATTAATTATCAAATTAGCCAGTTATTACCATTTACAGATTACTCATTAGCTATAAGGCTATATAATCATTTTAGCGAATTAACCTCAATATTTGATTAGTATTTTATTACAATTATACGGATTTAAATATGTACCAAACACAGGAGTCCAATCCCTCCAGACCTCATCCAAATACTTCTAATCCCTTGTCACTTGGGCTCATTACCGAATACTTAAAATCGCATTTTTTCTGTTGGCGCCCAACCAACCCTCTCCAACTTCTGATCTTTCACAACTTATTAATTTTCCCAATTGAGATTTCAAAATCCAAATTCAAATCAAATTCAATAAAACACCATACCAGAATTGACCACTGGCAAAACTTTTACAAACGTTTATCAAACGTTACTTTACCAAAACATATTTTACTCAACGTCATACTCAACACAATAATTAAATCAATACTCGTAATTAACTAAATCATTTCGTAATCAATGACCCACCGGTAGCATAAATTAACATACATTAATAAACGTATAATTGTCATTACATATCTGTGGGAACAATAGGAGCAATGCAAATATATTAATTTCAACCGCGAAATTACATCAAGAATTTGGTCCAACAGATTTTCTAAAAGCATATTGGAACAAGCCATTGTGTTAAAATATATACAAATTCACTTTAAAATAATTGTTTGAAATATCAATAAAAAATAATGAAAAAGACTGACTGACCCGATTCCATAGATAGCTTTGGCCAGTTCAGTCGACTTTGCGATGTCATTGGCGATTTCCCATTTTATATCAGCCCCAATAATCTGCACGTGCGACAGTCCCACTGCATCCAAGAGGTGGCGTAGACATAAGATGTACTGGGTCGTGTACGTGATCTCGTTCCAGATCTGAATTCAACAGACGAAGTGAAGATCCACCCAATGCAATCCATACGAGGTATAGGATGTTCCAATTTTATCAAGTTAAGAGAATTAATTGTGCTCTTAAAAAGGCATTCGTCAATTTAACGGATTCAAATGGAATATAAGAAACAATAATCACAAAAGAAAACTAATAAATGAATGATTTCATACTACTGACTAATATTACTAGCGGTACAGGGAGAGCTGGACAGTGCTGTTTCGACCTTTTTAGATCGCTTTAACAACAAACACCCTCGAACTGTTGCAAAATACAATTTTCGATATGCTGCTATTCAAACTTCCAACAGTATGGGAGATGTAAGGCTGCTGAAGAGACCTAACAGTAACAAGGTCCAAAAAACGCTGTCCAACTCTCCCCGTATTGTGAGTAATATCCGTTAGTAGTATAGCATGAAAACATCAATTTAGAATACTTTTCTCATAATTGTATCAAATTTCCAGCATTTTATTTTCTAAAATATATAAGTACACAAGAAAATAATATTCATTATATTACTTTGTAGTACTTCAATATATCACTATCAGTTATATATTTTGAATATCAATAACAAATTATAATAACAATTTTTAAAAAGAAGTCAAAAACAATAAAATTAGCACAAAGCCTTAAAGTGTACTTTTATGAAAGTTTTATTTTATGTAATATTCCGTATATTGTTTTTTTTTAAATAAAAAATAACATCTATCTTAATTTAACAGTTGGAGATATTTTAACTGTGTTAGATTTTGAAGTTATTTAAAATGAACATCTTTACTAAATAACAGCTACACAATTTCTATACATGGAATACTCTAGGTCAGAAGTATAGGTAAGCTTCAGAGTAAGTTTTTTCTCACATACCCCAACGAAGTCAACAGTGATATTGTGAAAACGTTTGGCGCCCAACACCCAGTTCACCACATATTGGGCTGTTTTGTTGGGGTTCTTGAAGGGGTATCTTGTTTCCTCTCCTAACCAACCGGGAAAGGCCCAGGGCAGCCCGTAGATACGAATGTTTGGGTTCCGCTGAAAAGTACGCATATCTTTAATATAGTATAGACAGCCACTCTGGTGAAACACGTTTGGTAACAATTGTAAAGAGTTTTTAAACCAAAATCATGGGAAAATTTTATATAATTTCTAGAATGTGTCAAGTCAAAAAGCCTGATCAGGTAAATGTATTTATTTGAATAAACTGTTACATAATATCTATGTAAAGGCTGGGCAATGTTATTAAAAACTAAATGTATTTATAAAAATATTCGGTCTTACTAATAATATAGTATTAAGTTGCGTTCATGTTTCTAAAGTAAAAAGGTCAGCTGCCAGTCTAGAGAAACTAATCTAAATGTCTATGGATTAATTGTTTAATCATGGCTATGTGTCAGGCAATTAGCAGAAAGTGAAAATCCAGTGTCTGTCTACTATTATTCCTATGTATGCCATGTCCATGTGTTTGAAACAATGAGATGAAATAATGTCAAGGGTTATTTTAGATAAGATAGAAAATATGAGAGAAATTCATCAATAAAAAATAAAAAGTGTTTCTCAATTATATGTTTATTATATTCGAATTCTATATATTCACATAATTATAATTAATTAATTTAAAAAGTATAAAGTATTCTTAGTTAATGCTGCTGAACCGAAATAATTCTCATTTAATATGTACGATGCTAACAAAATGAATTAAAATATAAAATTCGTATAAAATACCGATTTTTAATATAAAAACAGTACTATAAACGTTATTATTTCTATGAGCGAAAAGTTAAATAGGTAAAAATTGAAATGTCCTAACCATAGATATTAGTCAGGGTTAACCTAGATCGGAAAACTAACCAATTTACGTAGTAAATGCTTAGGATTTCAA
>JAYRBW010066896.1:0-28227 GCA_036023295.1 Invenusta paracnida | reverse complement strand
GGTACCTACCATAGAAAGCACAAAATGCTTTTGAGTACCAACTTCGCACCTTAAATACTTCCAAGAAATTAAACACATACCTACCTCTTGGTCAAATTCTGTTGGCGCTGGTAAATCATCATTGAATGTTGTCAGAAGACAAGCCTGAACGTCTGGAGTTAATTTATCCAAATGGAAGGGGCTAAGATACGAAGCCAGCATCAGTCCTTTAACATCGGGAGGAAATCTCGTCCGAAGGTGAGTCAGAACATGATCCAAAAAGGGGTTGTAAATATTGACCTGGAAAAGAAATGAAGACATACCTCAATACATATCTATAAAATACTCAGAATATACATTTATGTATTTAAAAACTGAAATTTAGCTTATTATAAAATATGTGTAGGAAGTAAGAGATACCAATTTTAATTCCAGATCTTTATCTATATCAGTATGCGAATTACCTTGAAATGATCCTCAATTGTATCCTCCGCTGGAACAGCATTTGGTGCATTTCGTTGTCTTCCAGGTCGACGAGGTCGGGAGGGAACCACATCAATTGTTGCGGCGATAGCGACAGCTCTCTCGTATTGTTTTCTGTAAATTTCATTATCATTTCTGATGCATTCGAGTGTGGAGATTAGCTTTTGTGCATTTTCGTGAGCTGCAACAAGATCACACTGCTTTGACTGCAGTGCAATACTGAGTGGACGAATAAAAGCCAATATGTATTGGGTGATAACCCCACAATAAATATAAGAAAACTGTTCCATTGAGTGTTGGTATGATTGTGCATCTGATGATGACTGAGAACTTGTCGACGATGTACGTATTTCTTCCAAAGCGCTGTATATACCTTCGTAATTGGTCAATAGTGCACTCACTGAATCACCGCGAGATAGCCACCTGGTGTCGCACAAAGTTGGAAGGGAGATACGGTTTCCTCCAGCTCGCAATTGCAGAACATCTTCTTCCTCATCATGAAATGCATCATTGGGAAAGATTAGAGTGGCCTCAGTAATTTTCATATGAGTTTTCAATATTTCTTTGCGCTTTGGACTGTAGGCTAGAAAGAAAGTCATATTACCAAAACTCTGCATGAAATTCCGGATATCTGGAACATCTTTGCAACTTGCTACAATTACAAGGTTTAGACGGTGATTGGCACAATGAGTAAAATATTTGGCCTGTGGAAACTTCCTAGTCACCTGGACATTGACACCATTTACATGTCCACTCATGGTAGAACACCCATCATAGCCTTGCCCTCTAAGTTTTGATAGATCAAGTCCCCACTCTTCCAGTTTCTGCAACATAACAGTTGAGATGGTGCTGGCATCTTGTCTTTTTAGTTCGGAAAAACCAATGAAATCCTCGCAGACTTGATTGTTGCTGGGATCAGTGTTGTTGACATATCTGATACATAAAGCCAACTGTTCTGTTCTGGAAACATCTGCAGTCTCATCAGCAATAATAGAAAAAAAGGCGGATTGGTTCACTTTTTCAACGATAAAGTCGAATCCCTGATGACTGATTCAGTGACACTGATTAACTCATTTTGAATTTTGGGAGATAAATACATCGCATTTTTAGCACCACTGTTTAAATGTAGTCGAAGATCTGCGTCCATTTTGCTCTTCCAATCCACAAAAAACTGAAAATCTGTAAGTTGGTTATTCAATGCTAACCGTACAGTGAGGACAGTGAGCTGAGATCTGATTGGAAGCGCGCCGATTCAAATTGTTAGAAGAAATGTATTGAAACCTCGTAGCCAGACACTGTCAATCATTCTCGCCAATTCAAATTAACATATTAACCTTGCATTCTCTGTCGCCGATATATATATATAGAGAGAGCTGCCAATATTTTCAATAAGACCATGTATATTTCACATCATTCAATGCAATTAAAATTGTAACATGTTAATTAATAATTTTTAATAACTATTTTAGCGTAAAATAGACAGCTACCTATGTATTTGGGAAGAACAAAATTCATATTGTTAGAATCGCCGTGAAAATCTAAATAAAAATAAGGTTGCCTCTTTAAAAACTTACAACCATAATGTGCGCTATTAAGCGCTATCACAATCATTAAGTGCGCTCACTTCATCGTCTGACCAGACCCCGCAATGTTGTAAGGAAAGAAAAAAACGTACATACACATACATACTCTGATATTTTGTGATATGCATCTCATTGCTTATTCCTCAAAAAGGGCATTTCACAATATCCCCAAAAAAGGCATTCTCATTCTTAAGGGCAGATTTTATCCTTTAAAAGGGGCGTTGGTGTAATTCTTCAAAACGGGCATTATTCATTCTTCAAAAAGGGCATTTTTCATTCCTCAAAAAGGGCGCTTCACATCCCTCAAAAAGACATTTCTCATTCTTCAAAAAAAGGGCATTTTACTTTCCTCAAAAAGGGCATTTCACATCCATCAAAAATACAATTCTCATTATTGAAGAAGGGCAGTTTTATCCTTTAAATGTTCCGTTCTTCATTCTTCAAAAACGGCAGGTTTATCCCTTATGGGGCAGTTTTAAATACCTTAAAAGAACGCCATATTTTATTCTTCAAAGGGGCAGTGTATTCATCCTGGGAATTTTTCATTTTTCAAAAAAGGCATTTTTATATCCCTGAAAAATTTACCCGAGGCAATGCTTCGTCTGCCTCATGCCTAGTTACGGCAATGAATAATTATAATGTTTTATTTGTAATACATGAAATCAATCATAGAATCCCAGAACTAGCTGTTTAAATTTGATTTAAGTTATTTATGACAATAGTCTATATGAATAAAAACTAGAAAATGCTTTTACTACCGATTTTTAGAGAAAATATTTCATTGAATAATAATTTATGAAGAGTAAAAGAATAAATTATATGCTTTTAAATCAGCCACTTAAGCGTCATCCTCTTTTTATTTAAAGGCTCAAATGTTTAAATATAGATACGTTGTTAGTGTGTTAATGTAATATTACTTTTATATAAGCAATTTCAAAGAGAAACTATAAATTGAACATCTGCGTATTATGTCCTTAAAATGGGAAAACTCAGTTAATTTTTTTTAAATGTATGGTATAAATAAAAATAGGCGGAATTTTTAAATAACTGCTTTTGTTTTTACCTGAACCAAATAACATATAATTATAAATATATATATATATATATTAATCATTATGGACGACCTTGGTAAACATTTGAATACAAACGTTATTGTGATTAAAAATTAAAAATAATACTTGCAATATAACTTTACAGTTACCTTAGTCTTGCAATTACTGTTTATTTATAAGACTAAGACTAAGTGTAATAATTGTAACATTGACAATGTCAAATGTATTTTAAAATTTAGACTAATACTAATGTAATCATATAAGACTATAATACAGTGTTCCCACAAGCCTTAAAAACCGGTAAAATCATGGAAAATTGAATAGTGAATTCCCAACTGGGAAAATACCTGGAAAATGTCATTTGACATTTGTATTACAGATCAGGGAAAATACTGGGAATTTTGACTTAGTTAGTACCATATTATTTATTGCCATCCCCATTTTTGCTTATAATAAAAATTTATTCAGATAATCTTTTAATATAATATTTATAGTATAAATGCCATGGTAAATTGTCCATATTATTAATTATATATATATTTAAATAAATGAGAAAAAATGAAAAGCAAAATTACATGGTGGGCTGTGTCTCTCTCATATGACAAAAACACCATTGTTCTTTTTGGGGCATTGTATTGCATAGCAGTATTCTACATTATACAGTCAGATCAATATCTACACTCAAACAGTGATTCGTTCACTCATTTACATTTTGCATTATGCCTATATAGTTATAAAGACATTTATATTTCAGTTAATTTGGTATTATTTATTTCATCATATCTTTATAACAAGTGCCTATTATAAAATTATTCTTCAATTTAATTGATATTTTGATAGTTTTATAGGTATATGGCTTTTGTTAGGCAGTTCTACTTTAATAGATGCTGGTTAGATAATCCTGATTTTATATGGTTGTCAGCTGTATTAAATGATTGAACCAAAGCTAAATGCACACTGTTGTAAGGGTTTATAAAGAAGAGGGTTTGCTAAAATTACAAACATATTTGGACAGTTTATTAAATGACCTTAATGTTATCTAAAAGTTAGTTACATATTTTACAAGTGTACTCTTATACATTATATTTGTGATATATAATAATTGTATCAACTATCATATTTTAAACTTTAAGCTATACAAATTAACATTATCATATTATATAAAAACTCATATAAATACATATATATGATATATTTTAATTAATCATAACTGTAAAGGGTTACCAGCTTGATCACTTAATGGTGCCTCTGGTCTCCCCAATATATATATGTTTTTATATATAAAATATATTATTATTATTATACCTTAAATTTCATATTCATAGCTTAAAAATACCAGGAAAATACTGGGAAAATTTTTGTACATATTTTATTATAACCCTGATAATAGTCTTATTTTACTTTAAACTATATCTATAATGAAGCCTATTTTATTAATATATACACATTTAGAGGTAATTTTCTTCAATGATGCAGGTACCTGATTTAAATTTAAACAGTAATATAAAAATTTAATAATGCAATATTTCTTTTTATTAATATTATTAGTAATGTAACATAAATTAACATGAAAAATATAATTTACCATAAAAAAATAAATTATATTTATATGACTTTTACATTAATACATAATATATATTATTATTAATATATATATGTTAACTTGTTAAGTTGGGTCCAGTGTATGTATATAGCCACCATTTTTTTTCAATAGCATTTATAAACAAGATTTTGTCTGTGACATGAACAGAAAAATATCCATGATCCATGATCCACTTACATATTTTATCCATAACCATGAGCATGATAAAAATATATTATTATTATATTTTTGTATAACAAAAATATACTAATCTAATACTTGTTCCTGTATGTTTCTCAGCATGATAATGAAAATCAAAACTTAATTTTAAAAACAATTTTCAATTTTTTTTAAATATTTATTTTAGATAATAGCCTTTCATATTAGTTATTAGAATGCCCCTCTCAACTTCAGCTCACACACATTATACTTTTATCCATGATTAAATTTGTACCTAAACAATACCTCATCCATGACAATACCATTACAAAAATGTGTATAGCCATATCATGTATAGGCCATAGGGAGAATGTTAGAGAATACATTTTCTTTAGAGAATGTTTAGGAAGTGTACATTACTATTACAACTTGGACTAGAAGTAGAGGACAATTAAAATTTATCCTGAGCTAACAAAAATAACATGATATGTGATTGTAAAGGTAGCAATAAATCAAAATGTAATATAATGTCAAAAATTAAATTTTATATTAAAATAAAGTAAACACATTTTTTTTCTATATGACATTTTCTTTAATACTTAGATTACAGTACAAAATTGTTTTTTTATTGATTTAGAACAGATCATATTATTTACTCATCACTACACTATTAATATATCAAAATTATATAATAATATTTATGTTCTAGAATTTATTAAACAGATTTAATTTAAAATTAAAATTATTACCTCAACATTACATAATTGATTAAGAATCATTATCAATAATTATTATTGATTTGGATTGATGCCCAAATCCATGACAAACTAAGAGCCAGATACATGTCCTGAAAAGCATATTTATTTTGTTGCTTAGTGAGACACATGCACATTCCAGAAAAGCATTATTGTGATAGAACTCATAAGAAAATTTAGACTTAAAAAGATTATAAAAATTGATCTATTTATTTAATAGTGTTGGTTTTTTAAAGTTTGTGTACATTGTACCAATTTTTGTATCATATACATATATGTGGATTCTGTCTACATACATTGTATTATATGTTGTACACTAATATATTTTTACACAGCTCTGATGATATTTGCAACATTTATATTTTTAGATTTCTTTATTACTAATTTTTAACAATAAACATAATATAGCATACCTATGTTTTTTTGTTCTAATTTAAACCAAATTGTCAGTATAAATTTCTTTAAATCCTGCACATATACCTTTATACATTTTTTGTCAAGTAACTTATGCTTTTTAATTTTCTTGGATATCATATCTGCACTAGACCTTTAGTATTATTGTATTATTATTAAAGGTTATTTTTTTGTACATTTCATTATTTAGAATGAGTAGCATTAGTCTTTTCTTTATTAAAAAAATTAGAGTAATTCATATATCTGTGGTACCATTTTCCTTTAGCTATACATATATTTATGATAATAGATAACATTGATTATAAATACTAATTAACTAATATTTACGAATTTTTACATCTGAATATAAGCTTTAACAGGATATTATATGGTATATTTTGTGTCACAAGCATTCTAGGAATTATTGTTAATACAATATATCTCATTGTTTAGCTGATTTACTGGTTTCCTTACTTTATAAAAATATTTTTATACTGCATCCTTATACTTAATAAATATAGAAATCATTAAATTAGTTAATTATTACACACAGAATACTAGTAATACAACTAATGTACAAAAATGCTTAATGCTTAATTTATTTAAATGATGTTGTAGTCTATATTATTTGTCTGAGGAAAAGGTAGTCATTTTATAAGCATATAAATCTTTATTAATAAATTAAAATCAAATAATACAAGCCAAATACTAGTATACAATGTATAATATGTTCCTTAGTTTTTAGAGACACATTCAAGTCATAGGACTAAAATAATGTGATACAAAAAGCAATACTCTTAAAACCATTGATATAATGATCAATAACCATGCAGATAACACTCTCAATATATAATTAACATTTAAAGACAGTTTGACATAAGAGCTATCCTTAGTTTATGTCCTTTCCTTTTAATTAACTACTCATTGTTTGCAGTTTTGATTATTTGATTATAGTTTCTTATATTAAACTATCAACTTTGATTGTTATTTTACTTGCTTGTTATCTGCCTTAGATTATTACCTGCTTGAGCATTGTTCATCAAATTAATTGTTTTAGAAACATTACTTACACAAAATTTGTTATTGTCTAGTTTTTTTTAAAGTTATTTGCTGTCTGTATCTCATTGTTTTAGTTCTGTGACTAGGGAGTGGATCTCCCAAAGCTAAGGCACAAATAGATTTTATTGCACTATTTTGCCTTATTTTATTCTGCAATAATATGCTGCACAAGAAAATCTCAATTTTATCTTGGCTAAACTTAATGATTACTGAATTTGCATATTTGGTTTTTCCTTTGAAATTTTTATTCAAAGTTTGCTGTATTATTTTTTATTATTAGGTGTTTGTCAAATTATTTACAAATTGATAAATTATAATAAATTATTGAACTTTTTTTCTCTATATTTAACAATTCAGATTTTTCCTAACTAAGAATAAACTTCCTGTTGTCATAAAGGTTTCTTTCTCTTACAATTTGTTATACTTAATTTTAACATTGAAAATAATTTAGTATGCTAAATTCTAAATTAAAAGAATATCTTCTTGTTTGAAATCAAACATTATCAGTTTTTTCTTAACAATCGTTACACTACAAATCTTTATTTTCAATATTTTTTAAAATAATTCCAGAGTTTAAAGTGTAATATTAATTATGTATTCTTATGTCAAACAACTCTTGTATCATCTAAAAATAATAGAATATAGTGGCTTATCAATTAAAGCTAAATATACATCACTTATTTAATTGAGTTGATACAATATGTTATATTATTCAACTATAACGCTTGGTACTTAATTATGTCACAATAAATTATTTTTCTAAAAAAATGTAATTTTATGATTGTAATTTATGGTTATGTTTCTTTTTTGATTTCCAGTACTTTATATGATATTAATTAAATTAAATTACAAATGAAAATTATAAAATTAAATTCAACATCATTACAAATAGTTGTTGTAAATTTGTATATTATTTAATTACTATAATGAATTATTACTTGATAAATAAAAGCACAATACAAAATATCTATATTCCTTTAAACTATAGTTACTATAGTATTGCTATTATAAACTACAAGTACAATTGTTTTGTTTAGTTGGAAATAAAGATGGTCTTTCATTTTACTTAAAATAATGTGAACTGTTAAACACTTTTCTTTTCTTTATTTTATTAATTCTTTATTCAAGTTGAATGATTTTATCATGATTTGTAAAAATAATTCTTTCAATTTTCACTACACCTACAAAAATTTATTTCAATAAAAGTAAAGTTAAATATTTGTAATAAATCAAATTGATTCTGTTTGTTCTACTTTTATTCAATCAACAGACGCCTTACTTAGTGACCTCCAGCACACAAACACAGCCCTCTTGGACCAGAACAAAGGTGTGGGAGTTGGTGTGCCCGCTAATAGTTCTTCTCCAGCACAAACCAGTTCAACTGGGGGTTACAATCCCAGTCAGTACCATCAACAGAGACAGTTACAACAGAATCAAATGTATGCTAGCAGTGGTAACAACAATAACAATTCGAGGAACAGCTATGATGAGCCATACAGCAGTACAACTGGCTCTGACTATCGATTCCAGCAGCAAAAGGTGTACCAACCTCAGCAGCAGCCTTTACCTAAAGGGGATGGAGGGCTCCAGGCCAACATGCAAGAGTTGAATGATATGTTGGAGGGTCTGGACCAACCTGACTTCCTTGATGATATCCGTCATAAGAGTGAAGGTAAGCTGGTGCTTTTGGCATGCTTTACTTATAGTGTGATATCCCAAATTATTTTGTTGTGTAGTAAGTACAACAATTAACACATTAACTGTTATGTGTTACTTCGATTTAAAAATTATCGAAAAGTTTTACTTGACGAATTAAACTGGTTTATTTTTTTATTTGTTAGACTATTTAATTATATATTGTAATGTATAAAAATGTAATAAATTGTGTAAATTCGTGAATAAAAATGGAAACATTTTCTTCTATGAATTTTAAAATAGTAAATAATGCTATATGATAAAGACATGTTCACACATAACATATGTATGTACATTGCTATATATTTTATATATAGGTAATAAACTATAATATTGTCATGTCATACAACTCAACAATTAATATTACATGTATTCTATCAATACTATTGAATTTAATATTTTAATTTTATTGTTTATCTTTTAGTCAATAACAGCTTATTGTATTATTGTATTCGGTAAAAATGTATTTAAAGTATTATTTTAAAGATCGGTTTCAATGTATTTATATTTTCAATTATAATGGATAGTTAATCACCTTTAAATGTGATTTATGTCGTATAAAATCAACATTATGAGCAATAATACATTTTATTCGCAATGCAATGTAATCATAAATATACCTATAAATGCAACATAATTTAATTGTTTAAATTACCATTTGATAAATATGTCATACTGTTTCGTACATATATGTATATTAATGGCTAAACATTTATGATGCGCAAAACAAATTATAGTCTATTCTGAAACATTAAATCTTCGATTACAAATTAAGTCACGATTGCTTTAATAATTTATTATATTTGCGCTTACTAGATATCAATTTTAAATTTGAACAGTGAAATTATTTTTGAAACACCAAAAACGCTATTAAATATAAAAGTTCATATTCAGGTAAATTTTCGATTAACTTTATTTTAAACGGATATTGCCAGGAAAAATAAATATTAATAATTCATTTTCTTTCCTGACGAACAAAGATGCAACCAATGGAAAATATTTTTGTTTATGAACATTTTGTGCTGAAATATATATAAATCTATATATGTATAGTTTTACGTTTAACTTTATTACTACTGATTAAGTGACCATACCATATTGATGGCTATTTCTTGTTGATCTAACATGTATTTTTTATAATTGTTAAAATGTTAATATTAATAACTCACGTACAAATTGTGGTGCTCGTATAAAAATAACCTTTCTTAAACACCTCTTTATGCAGATTATATCACTTGAAACGGACTTTTTTATTATTGATTACAAGCTGAATTACGATATAATGCATCTTTGTTACTTCGTAAATACAAGTTTTACTATTATTAACAGGTTTAATATTTACAGTAATCTGTTTTTCCATATTTTATTTTTTGATCTATAAATTCATGTTTTCTAAATTATACTTGATTTTTTCATACAAATATTCAAGTCAAGAGAAATTAACTTTATGATAATGTATTTTATGTATTATTTATATACATTTACTCGTAGTATAGATATTTATTATTTTTTAAAGTTACAAAAGTAAATAATTCTAAAATAATGCATTACTAATATAAACCGTAAAACTAGTCTATTTTAATTTATGTTTCTAAATTATTTTACGTCATAATGTTAAGTCTTTTCCATAAATCTTAAAATTTTATTGCAATAAATTTTACTACATCCAATAGTTCACTATTTCTTTTTATTGTAATTTCCTATTTAGAAAAATAGATGACATTGACAGTAACATTAACATTGTCCTATTGTATAAAAACAGGTTTAATATTTACAGTGATCTGTTTTTCCATATACTATTTTATTGATCTATAAATTCATCTAATTATTTAGTAAGTATATTCGTATAAATATGCGAGTATTGACAAACCGCATCAAGTAAGTGCTGATTTTGATGGAACCTCTATATGTACGAGTTATTCTTTTTCAACTGTCTGTTAACATTATTATCTACTCGTATTATACTATTTGTTTACACTATTATATGGTTGAAACTTTCAATGAAATAATATTGTGCATATTAAGGTTTATGCTCTAGAAATGTCCATTTCTGTTTATTTTCTCTCGAAGAGTTGTCCATAAATATTAGTTTTGGCAACCTTTTTATGTAGTACAAAAGTTGTTTGTATACAGATATTTCGGCTGTATGTACATATTAGAAAAATGTTTACGATCTTAGTAAAGTTTAAGTTATAAATTATTAAAGCAATAACTTTGACTGTAAAGGTGTTTTATGGTTTCAATTGAAGGAAAAACAATGAAGTATAATGAAATTAAAACATACAATATAATTGTTTAATTTTGACAAATAATCTTGGTCTACAGAGTTAAATATCGAATGGTCTATAATTTTATGAATGATGCCATTATTTGTTCAATCTAGATATATCAATTTAAATAATTTTTGAAATCTTTTAGTAGCAGGCACATTTTATTTAACATGAAAAATATAATTATAATATATGTCATTGTACGAATTATTATATGAACCGTTATAATCGTGATATAACAGGGCGCCAGTTCTCGTTGAGATAATCAAATTCACCAATTTATTCAAGTGGTGATATTTGTTTCATGATTTACAATTTAACTTATGCAAACTTTCTTATCAACATTAATTGTTTTTATTCAGTAAATATAAATAGTGCTTATATTTGAAGCCTATATGATATAGCTTCTGACCGTTTAGCGTCAATATTTTATAAGATATTTTACAGGCATAATAAATGTCACATTTATTTTTATTCTGCCAAATCCTCAAATAATGTATACATTTGTTTAATTGTTTAATATTTGCTTATCGCATAAGTAAATAGTGTTCTATGATCTTTTGGAAATCAATTACAAATTTTGTTACAATTTCAGAAGTACATTTAACATGGTAAATATATTTTTGCGTTTTCTCATCAGTGAATTATAGACGATATTGTATTGTCTTCTGATATTTACAAAGATAACTAACTGTTTCAATTTTTTGTTTTGTTTTTAATTTAACAATATAAATATTATTGGCATATTTAAGGTCGTCCACATAGTTTTTAGACAAATCAGTGTTTTTTAAGGCTCTTGGAACTTGTAATTTGCCGGTACGAAATTAAGAATTCTGGATGCGGGATTACGTAAGTTTGGCAGAGTGTTATATAGATTTGCTAATGCAAAATTAATTAAAAAACACGGCTAAAGAGCTAGCAGTATATCTATGCATACCTATGTTGTGTATAATACAGTGTTAATTATTGTGCGGAGTTAATCATGCGTGTTCATCTGATTAATTAGTATATACTCACTTCTACAATCCTGCTTCTAGGTATATCAAATGGCACTGAGTATGTTTGTCGTTCGGAACGAAAATTGTACTATGCAACTGTAAAGAAAGGGTTAATGGTGTAAAATGTTTTGTTCTGATTTTCGTTTGCGACAAAGGATATCATATGCATAATTTATTAGAGATGGGCATATTTTAATATAAGTAGGACAGAGAGTATACTTATCACACACCACAATTATCAATCAGAGCTTATTATTTTATACGTTAGAGTTAATAAGACAATGCTCAGATATGTTGGTTATATGTACATATAACACTGTTTAAGTATGTGATAATTTAATTTAACGCGAATATGAAACTTTAATTACATTATTCTATATAATCCCCGACGTATTTATCGGATAAATGTATAAGTATCGAATTTATAAATTCAAATAAAATATCAAAGGCAAATCTTATTATTTACATTTTATTATTTGTTCTGTCCCTTTTACTATAATATTTTTGTAAAAAAAAAATATTTGCGTAAGTATCTCAGATAATATTTTTTGACACGTTTTTTCTATTAAAGTTTCGTTTATTAATTTTTTTCTGAATTTCTGAGTGCTTTTTCTCTCCGTGCAGTTCTGTAAAAATCAAGTTGTCCCTGTTCAGTTAATCATGAATCCCGTTCAAATTTGGACATATAATCAATCCTATAATTAGTGTCTGAGTGGTTCATTATCTTAGGAATAACTTGTCAAAAGTCAATATATTTTTCTAGTCCTACATGTGAATCAAATATATTTGTGCTATTATTTTAGTTCTGCATTGGACTATTTTGTATATAGAAACGAAAGTGAAACTATTTTTTTCAAATTGCTGATCTTGTATTTTTGTTCAATGTGATATAAACATAAATGTATTTCGCATTTTCTTGTTTATTAAATTTAATGTTTGAATATTAGATTCTGATTTTAAAATTAATACGTTTCAACTATTTTATTTAAATTAGCAAAACATTTTTTTCTTTTGTTTTTAAAATTCTATGGTTTTGTTATTTCCTAATTTTCAATCTTATCTGCATACCTATTACTGTGTTGCTAATGTTTGAGACCAAACGTTTCTCTTTCAGGATTGTATTGTTAAAAATGTATAATTATTTAGTCATATTAAATTAACTCACATATATGCTTATATTTTTATTTCAGATAAAACAAACAAGTTTCTTTGTAGCACTTATTGGCTTTGCGTTTTCACATTTTATTTATTTTTGATTTCCAACGCTACTCAGATTAACTATCATATTAAATATGTGTTTTTTATACTATAGCGATTAATATATAACTTTTTATATATTTTTCAGAATATGAACACAGAAACTCCAATGGAAGCACTAGGTAAGAGAGCCGTTGGTGGTTCTTCCACGTGTTTTTATTCTATTTTCGTATTATCGTAGATTCTGATTAATTATTGAGATACTTCTTGTAGTAGCCTCTGGTGGTGCTTGTGTATGTTTGCATGGGGTTAAATTCCACGAGATTATGCCACCAATTAGGTGGCTAAATAGACATTAAGTGGTATAGTATAGTACATATATAGCTACCTATATTCGTAATTTTACCATTCTGTGAAGGTGTTTTTTATGTGACATTAAAATATATTTCTTATTATATGTTTTATTTTATTTTAAGTCATAAATTTGTTTTAAGTTAAGAAAATGTTACAATTTAATATAACTCAAAATACAGATGTTAACTGGCAAATAGAATGGCTTGTAGAATTTATTATTATTTTGTTTTATGAGTCATTTTACACGATTATGTAATACGTGGGGGACTTCTTTAATTACTTTTCTTCATACTGTATTCCGCTATACAGATCATAGATTGCTATTACCATTTTAAATTGAAAAATTATTCATTTCTATGTAGTATACTAAACTAACTCCAAGCAGTGTGTCGAACACCGAATACTTTTGAACATTGCATTCTAAACACCTCACTGCCCAGACTATGATACTAAGCCTATGCCATGCCAACATGTCAGAATCAACAGAATTCGATATTTTCTGTTGATCATCATGTAACTTAGCTACTTGCGAGGACGATCGATAAACGGACATACATATGCACAAACTTTTTGCATCTAACTTCTTGCAAGAATATATTATGTATCTCTAAACTGCGCAAATTACACTGCGCCTTAATTCTATTCGCTTATTGTAGATAGACATAAGCCTTTTATAAAACTTGCATGCCTTTTAGAAGGCGCGGTGTGCAATTTATATACCATTCGTTCAGTGATATTCAAAGCGGACAAGCGAGATTAACAGTCTTGTCGACTAGTCTTGTACCTGTCAGTATCTTAGTCAGAAAACCAATCAGCACAAGACATGATCGAAATACAGAAATGGAGTACACTCTTATGGGTTCCGTGTGCCAACGGTTTACCAACTGAGGGCGTTACGGTTAGGTAATGTGATAATTGCATGACGTCGATTTATCTGTTATTATTTTGGACTTCGCAGAGTTAGATCAGGCAATTTTCTTACTATTAATTCAGAAGGATAGTACGAGTATTGTTTGAAAATTACTACGGATTTATTGTTAGGCGCAGTTATAGGAATCATTGTGCGCATTTATACTGTGATAAAATAGTGTTGTAATATCTATGTACAGGACTATCTAAATACGAATTTTATGAACTTCAGGTTTAATCTTCTGTTATTAAATTATATTGCGTTTGTGTTGTACATTTTTCATCGTTTTACTTTTATAAATTATGAATACTTATTGTACAAAATCGATCTTTTTCTTGTTTATTACTATTGGTTTAAGAAAGATATTTACAGAATAAATAGTTGAATATCATAATATTAAGAAACGATTACTGTAGAAGCCATATTTTGTGTCAGTCATTGAATGTTTAGATTCAAATAAATATTCAAATATATATATATATTTGTTAATTAAACATTTATAAGCATGAACATTTAGAATATCATTGCGTAATCCAAAAATTTTAGTTTAATTTATTAATTGCGTCAAAAACTTGTGAACTGCAACAACATAATTTTGTGCTTGCTATATATTTTATACATTCTTGCTGTATATTCTTATTTATCTTTGTGAAGGAAAATGCGTTCAACACATTATAATCACGATAACTATTTATTTTGGAATGTAAAATAATATTTATGTATATAAATTTTGAGCAATTGTTTATTTTTTAAACAGTGTGATTATTAAGAAATAATTAATCCTTAATCCTTAAAATAATAATATAATACATTGTATTTTGATGTCATTTTTCTGGAGGACGCCAATAATAAAATATAATAGTGATTATTATTTATGGTATTAGAATTTCAATATAAAGCCTGCTGAACAGTAATATATTAAATTTATCTGCAGGTTTAATATAGTAGAAATTACGGAATAAGAGTTAAAGATGATTAATGTGTCAATTATATAATTACAAAAATATAAAGATCAGATTTTTTAAAAGTTAATGGAGTTATTAATTTTGTACCTTATGGAAAGAAAAATCATCACAATTATTACATTTCTGTATAATGTCTGTATAAGTATATAGGTTACTTGCTACAATATTATAATATATATCTAATTGATGTCGCGTTTAAGTAATTCATTCTCTTATTATTTTCTCCCTTATATGTTAATTAGTCAACATTTACATTTTTGAAATATTGATACTGACTTTTTAACATTGAATTATACATAATAGGTATAATACTTTTAATATTTATTAAAGTATATATATAGTTTTTCTAATGTAATATTTAAACATTTTTCTCCTAAAATGTTATGTACACAGGATCCAAGATCCATTTATATAGAACTGCGTACATATATATATATGTATGTTTCACATATAAATAAAGTAGTAAATGTTTTACCACGAAGCGGGACTATATTTATAGATAGCGGCTGCGTGCAGCTTGAATTATACCAATATCACTATAACATGTTTATGCCCATATGTACGAATATATAAGTAGGTTAGTGTCTCTCTTTCATTGCTGGTAAACTTGAGGCTTCGCTTTAGTTTTCAAGTGTAGTATAGTGACACAGTTTGTCATCACATCTAAATCGTGGGATTTATCGTGTTTATTTACATAATATGTACATGTATGATCATGTGCTGTGAATTCGAGATTATTTGGTTCTTGACACATGTTAGCTGTTATCTGCATATATGTGTAAGTTTGTAATATATATACCTATACGCATACAATTGGAATCCTCATTAAACATGACAATGATTCTATTTTATATAATGCTAGCATTGCATAATATACAATTTAAGAAATTCTGCTGTATATTTTTGCAAATTATTCAGAAGCTTCTGATTTATTATTTTTAAATGTATATAATTTATTAAATATAATTCTTTACACTAATTTTGCACACGATGTTTGATTCAGGTGTAGCTAGTTCATTCGATTAATTATTGAAATTATTGTCCATGATACTGTTTTGTAAAATTCATATTTGCTCTGAATAGTGTGGCGGTGTCTTTCTAGCCTCCTTTCCCTTCACGACCAATCAGGCACTTTTAAATTTGAATTTGAAACTGATTCGTCTTCTCGCAACGTAAAAATTGCGCACGTCATTAAAATTACGAAAACATTTCAAATTTTACATGCACCATGACATTATTAAATTCGTGGGATTAAGCGCGGGATTATGTACTAGTAATAAATCGTATTTAAAGGGACAAATTACAGGAACAGCCTTATTTAATACTTTTCAATTAATCAGACGCAAAACTTAATCACGTGACAGTTATTCATAATTTACATATAATATATACTACTTGTCTAAAATTTTAGTTTGCTGTAGGTATTGTATATTTATTGATTTTTTTGCTTTATCATGCTTTCATGTCAATGCATTCTACCACTAAGACTCTTTAAATACACTTTAAACCGACTCGCATATCCTCCCTCTCTTTCGTGTATCGATGGGAACCTCTATCAGCTCTCGGAATTCCTCCCTCCGGCGCGATCAGCCATTCTCGCGGCCCGGAGGTCACCCCTACAATCAACCTGTTCCTCCGGCCATGATGCCCAACGGAGGCGGTCAGACCTACGAGGCAGCTCAACAAGCTGCTGAGGATCTGGATGATCTGATGGCCTCGCTCAACAAGTTCAAAGTGAGCGGATTCCTTGATCTGTTTATATGGGACAGGAGTGGGCCGGATTTATTTGTAGCATATTTTGTGCACCTTTACTAAGCCACATGCACTTTCCCCGCTTACACTTATGACGGGATATCAAATCTTATAATTAATATATCCCAGTAGTCGATTTTTTGCTTGTCACATTCATTATTGATTTTAATCTTTTGTATCTTAGATTTCTGCCTAGTTTATGTACATTTTTATCATGCTGAATTAAAAAGTGTTGATATAATTTTAAAGGAAGAATTAATTATTTTGTGGAGGTGTATATCAACTAAGTTTATATAAATGGATAGACTAAAAGTAGTATAACATATTTTTATTAAATATATATTTAGTATAATTTTCTCTATTAAAACAATTATAACACATAAGTTGTCTGTAAAATATAATTAATTACATTTATATCTAAAACTATTTTACTACATAAACTGTTTCATTTTTGTCAATGTTTAAAACACTATTTTGCGAGAGCTTTTGGGTCACTTGTACTACTAAATTGCATTCAGAATCTATAAGAGTCCAAACTCTGTATTAATCATTACTCTGTGGTATATAATTATAGTACAACTTTTGACAAAAAAGTCAACAGTTTGGTTAGTATATTTAGTTTTTGTATGAAACAGTAACGGTTAATCGAAATTTTATATACTGCTTAAATTTTCTTTAAACAGCTCAAAATATGAAATATTATTTAACCATTTATTTTTCTGACTACTTTACTAACGATTTAGACGAATTTTTTTATGAATCTTTGATTATAATTCGCCTTTTCACGTATTTCTAGAAAGTCACCACAGACACTGTTAAATAACATGTTATACTTTATTTTTTCATTTAGGCATAGTTTTATAATTTCAGTATTTTCTTGTATACTTCATCTAAAATTGATCAACTGCCCGTTATAATGCTGGATGAAAAGATTAAAAAAGGGTTTTATCTCTCAAATCAATGATTATTTTTATAGAATATTTTGAATCCTAGAACTCATATAATATATGTATTAATAAAAAATAAAACTAAAAGTTATAAGCTAGCATATCTGATAAGAAGATGTTCAACAGACTTGGATATATCTGTACTGATCGCACAATGTATGTGTTCCCAATATATGTATACGTTCCAGAAAACAAAAATATTTGAAGTTTATCAGTATAGATTTTAAAACTGCTGAACAACAATGTTTATATATTCTCTCTATATTCTTTGATATATACATATATGTATGAGATAAAGTTGTTTTTATTCATCACAAATTTGGACAAAATATACCCGTCTGTGCGCTTTCTTTTTGATTTAGTTAATTGGAATTCACGATCGATTTTTATTACCTTCTACCAATCCAAACGATCCCAGTTTTTGCTTCGATTTCCTATTGGTGTTTGCAATTGATTCAATCATTCATATTTATTATATTTGCCTTTCTTCTTTTTAGCCCCATTTACAGTCGTCGTGAAAGTATTTTTTTATCTATATATTATTTTTGAATTGTTATTTCTTATCTTGCTTGTCATTGTTTCTGATCATCGGTATCACTTCTATAGATATATTTTGAACCCTTTGATGTATTATTGTGCCGAAATAGAATGCGAATGGACCTTTCAGAGAAATTTATATACATAATATAAGCTGATATTTTTCGCGGCTTCAATGGTGCCATTTGAATTATAACAATCATTCGATATATTTCTCAACAGGTAATGGATAATCATAACGCTACAGATGGTGTAAGTTTACTTCTCTATTGCTCCCCAGCCCAATCCCCGCTTCTCTGATATATAATTTGCTTCACCCGTCCTTACTTCATAACCTACAACTCTTCTGTAACCTCCCCCCCCATGGTTGTGCTAAAAAACAAATGCAACAAAAAATACCTGTATTACTTAGATGATGTTTGTGATATGCGCATTTACATATTATGTTTATAATTTTAGTTTCGTTTGTTATACCTATCCATAGTATGTGGTTACGAATGTGACTAAAAAACTACTTAGCAATTTTTAGCATTTAGCAACCATATTTTTGTATTTGTTTTTAAATACTTGTCTTTTGGCATATTTTATTATTATACGATGATTTATTGATTCAAAGTTTTATATTATTTTCAATGAATAACACTGAATATTTTTTCAACCGAAAATTGATATCCGCAAATAAAGACTCGTTTATGGAATTTAATGGTTTTGATTAATTGTATCATTTCTATTGCAAGAAAATTGATTGAACTGACTTAATATTCAAAACTTCAAGTATTATAATTAGTCAATAATATATTGTTAAAACTAAAATTTATTATCTTAATAAATTTCTATAAAGGGAATAATTTGTTGCTATATTTTACGAAGCTTATGTATTTATTTGGCATATATTATATCCGGCATAAAATTATAAGTTTTTGGAATGAATTAGAAAATGTTGATTGCATTCCATAGCCATAGGGTAATTAGGACTGCATCTAGTCGAAAGTGCGGCGTTCTCTTAAAATATTATTTCTATCCTTTTATTGCATGAATAGATTCTTTTAGTCTTAATTTGTTTTATTTCGTTATTTTCATATTATTCATAAGGATTTTATTATGATCTGTATTTATGAACACAGTTTGATACCTTTGCCTTTGTATACTTATATATTATATTTTAAACATTCCTGCTGATACGATTTCTCTATATGGATTGTTTTTATATATTTAAATGTTACCATAGTCATATGTTTTACATTATCACATTACAGATGTAAACTTCTATCATATAAATGTGTAAATATTGTAAACTTCACTTTTTATTAAGTAGACGTTGTTTAAAAGATCAAATTTATTCTTTATAGATTTTGTGACTTACGAGGCCATTACGACCTAGAGAATTTCCTATTTATATTAGTCTGATTTTTATAAGTTATAATTTATGATATACTCGATAATGTGATATAAAGGGCAACTATATTTAATGATAATATTGTATATAGCTATGAAGTTGAAGGTAAAAACAATTATTTAATGTACTTTGATATATATTTTATAATTATTTCCACAATTGTTGCATTTTTAATTTGTCAGATATGTATCGATTACTTTACGCTATATCTATAAAGACGCATTAAAAACATTAAATAACAACCATTTTTATAGACATTTGTTTCGAGTTTATTGTAAATAATTCGTTTTTGTTATTTAAACAGTTTTTGGTTTTCTGAAAATATTATTTCTGTTTTCAACTATAATTACGTTGAACAAAAGAAAATTGTAAAGACATTTATGAGTACTAAGTATTGTTGATATAGTTTATTTGCATGTACCAATTCGTATTTTATAATTGACTTACCTGATTTCCTTTAAAATATAAAAAACGTTTTGAGAAAATATCTAGTTTTGTGAAAAGAAATCTTGCACATATTTTTAATGTACCATCTCTTGAAAAATACTTTATTACCATGTTAGCAAACTTCATGGTAAAATATCAGATTAGTAGGAAGAAAATTGGTAAAATATTTTCTCGCCCTTAAATCAGATTAGATTTAATTGATGCACATCCTTCAAATATAGTGTGCTTATAGTTTCTGATGGTGTCTATTTAACTATTTACAAAGTATACTGTGTAATAGTTTAATGTCAACAGTATCTGACAAGTGCCGTATAATGTTGTATTGTGATCACCTATTGCTATGCATATTACGCGTTGTATATACCTATATTATTAAGAATGTCGTATAATTAGATGTTTTTATTGGCCAAGAATTGTGGCGTTTCTCAATATGAATTTTTCAATGCGTGCTTGCTAAACCTAAAGCTTTTATGTATTGTGCTAATATTTTTGCGCCGCCAAACAATACATATTATTGCACAAATAAGATGTTGTATATTAAATAGTTTTCAGTAAAGTTTTCACCATTGCGAAGAGTTTGGTAATTTTAGTATGTATTATAATATCTTAACAGAAATATTACAGTTATTTACTTTAACAATCAGCTGTTTACGGGACACTGCATGCAGAATAAGATATACTATACCTAATCCAAATGGTTTGTCGATGTACTTTAATTTTATTAACGTATACAATAGACATAATATGTAAACATGAAACCTGAAAACATTTTAAAACATATTTGTAAAATCAGCGGTTAATTCTGTCTTTATTGATTGTTTATTAAGGACCACATGATTGATTTTTGACAAGTATTAAAAAACGTTCTATATATTATATAGATATTCCTGTTATGCGTACACTGCTTCTGAAATATGCTCATAAATCTTTTTAAGCACATTTTTTCAATTAAATTTAGCATCACATATATCTGTCTCAATTAAAATATAACTATGTTTATTTCTAATATATCATTAATTGTTATTAGACTTTAAGTACATAAACGTTGTTCGTTTCTAATGTCCTTTAGATTTAACGCAATGTATATTTTGCACTTTTTACAATGTAGCACCTTATTTACAAACAAAATTGTATAAATTAGGATGAAAAATCGACATCTGTGTCTCGCATATAAATAAATAAAATAAAACAGCATTGACTTGGAATTTACCTCTTTTGAAAGTAATTCTATAGATATATTCAATATCACGAAACAAACATATTGCATTAAAACACACTAAATTGGACAGTTTTCATATTTAAATTACTATTTACATTTACTATTTTTAATTAAAATTTAACCATTTAAATTCATTGCCATTTTTTTAATTGGTTGGTTAGTTTCACGGGTTATTAATGTCGAGGCACAGGCACAGCTTTATATAGGTATTATCGGCACAGGCATCTATAAAAATGTACATATCATTTATGAAATTTAATCGCTCGTCAGAAATTCGCGCATATTTATTGACAGAAAAAAATTGAAGAATTAAAATGAATGAATTTAAAGCTTTGTCGATTATAGATTTTTGAAATGAATCTTTTAGCTTTCAAAGACTTTAAAAATTCAGAAAAAATATATTTACTTAATTATAATATATGAAATACACCTGAGATATTCTACAAAACAATGAAAATATTCCACCAGTCAGATTTTCCTGCTGGTATATTAAAATTGCACGAGTTAGTATTAGGATAGCCGTTACTTATACGTTTGCTTTCTTCGCCGCTACAGCTTCGTCACCAGAACCCGTCAGCCAACTTGACCCAGGATGACCCCCACCAACAACACCAACCCTCACCACAGCAACAGAGAGGAGGTCAAATGGGGACACCGCAGTCGGATTTGGACCGAATGTTGGGCCACCTATCGACGGACATGCATCGGCAGGGGGTTGATACGACTGCAAAGGGACATTGTGCTGCGTGCAACAAGCCCATTCAAGGAAAAGTGAGTTTCTGTATAGGATAACCAGTACTTTGTGCTTATTTTAGGATGATCAACATGTATCGAGCTCTGCTTGTTAGCGTTACCGGAAATAGCGCTAAAGAAAGGTGATAGGAATTCGATCCATTATATCATTAACTGAACATTTAGAGAGTATGTAATTTTTACTAAGGACTAAAAGAAAACTTCTCATTAGGACTACCTTTTAACTGTGTGACTCATTTTATACACGTTTTACTTGTCACTTCTAAGATCAAAAATAATATTCTATAACTTATGATTCTCAACATTTCACTGAGTAAACGGTTGATTCCATTAAAATCTAGATAAAGATAGATATGTCCAAAAACAATTGAGCAGTAATTTAATCGATTTTTAAGACGGTGGCTAAATTTTTACGTCATATTTAAATCCTTTGTAGTTTGGAGTTGATTTTGGTTTGTTTTTCATATTTTTTTATACTTTATTCTAGTAGAAACGAAATAAAATGGTTAGGTGTTGGTAGTTTTATTACATATTTTTGTTCTAAAACCATTTTTGTAGTAACTCTCAATAAATGATCAGTTATGCTACACGAGTTGTCGGTTTTTGATTGACTAATATATTGTACTTTATATTTTAATTTCAAAAGTATCCATATCAGTCAATTACAATACAGTAAATATATATCTATATTTTTAGTGTTGACTCAATTATTCGTTGGTATAGCGTTCACTTGAAACGATTAGTGTCTGGCATTACTAACTATAATGAAACGATTTAATGATGTGAACATAAGCTTTGTTATAAAGTAATTGTAAACAGACGAATTAAATGAAGTTATAAACAATGATGTTCTTAATCAATATTTGAAATATCTTTTCTATAAATTTTTTCAACCATAAATATCTATATTATATGTAGCTTCTGATGATCAGCCATAATATTAAATATTAAATGGTAATATAAATATCGATCACTATACCTACTGAATATCTATAAATTTGTATTGGTGACTCGTTTTAATACTACTTTTTGTTGTGAAACCAAATGCATATTCACGAAATAGTTTACTAAAAAGTTCATTTTTAAATGAGAACAAAAACATCTGATCGTTCGACTTTTGTGTTAATTCTAACTTGTGTTACAAAACAAGGCTCACTTTAGCTTTCATATACCATTGTACACACGTATGTAAAATGTCAACTGCTTTGGTGGTATAAAATCGGTCTGTAGAAGTTTTATTGTTCTATGGGGTTCAGTGGTGTCACTTTTCGTGGGTTTTCAGGTTCCTATTTCACAACAGTTACAGTTGGTTCACTTCACAGCAGTTAATTCAGTCAATATCTTCAGTAGTATAGACATTATTTGTTTGCTAACAAACCTGCTTAGCTCATAAAAAGAAGAGGAATAAAATTATCGATGGAGCACGCAAATAGAAATTGTATTATCGGCGCCGGACCCGTTTCGTTGTTGCGCAGTAGTTAAATTTGTCCAAAAACTGTCGTACGCACAGTGTATTTTAGGTATATCAATAATAAAATATACAATATCATTTTGGATAGAAACACAATTGTATTTGGCATGTACTGAGTAATCGACTTAGCTGACCGTTGGTAGCGAAGCAATGAAATGCATTTTACTATTTTTTTTGTTATTAATTTTATAATCAATGTGTGATGAGTATTCCTTGACTTAGTTATTATGTTAAAATGTAAATGCCCTGAATATACCAGGTGCATTTAGACATGACTTCAATTAATGATATAACTATAATAATGCATTTAGTATTTCTTCTCTCTAATACCATTTTTGTGATTTTTTCTTTATCTCCTCTAGGTTTTTATTTTATATCGTTTACCTTTTTCATTTGCTTTCTTTACTTTGCTTTACATTACTTTACTTTACTTTCTTTTCACTATTTTATTCAGTTAATTACCATAATTTGCCCTATTTTTTCCCTTCACTTTTTTTCTTTGTCATATTTTTTGTCTTTCCAAAAATTTTTTACATTTTTCATTTACCAATATTTCTTTCTTTTCTCAATTTCTATATCTTTTCTTAAATTTTTACTATTTCCCAATCCTCATTTAATTATTCTCAGTTCTCCTTTTTATATTGTTTAGAGGATTCATCTTATAATATTTTCCTTTTTAAGTATTTCCCTTCATTAATTTTCTTTATTTCTCTACACATCTCTTTTTGTATTCATTTCTTTGATCAATTTTCTTTTTTTGTGTTCCTTTCTTAATGTTTCTTCTTATTTTTCTACTGTTTCTTTAATTTACCTCCACTTTTATTTCAATGTTCTTCTCCTCTTCCTTACCATTATTCCACTCCAATCACTCAACTCCACCTTCTCTTCCACCCCCTCACAGATGATTACAGCTCTTGGGCAGTGCTGGCATCTTGAGCACTTCGTCTGTAGTGAATGTCGGGAAAGTCTGGGATCCCAGAACTTCTACGAGAGAGACCAACTGCCCTACTGCGAGTCCTGCTATCAGCACCTCTTCTCCCCAAAGTGTGCCTACTGCGAGGAACCCATTCTTGATGTAAGGGACAAACTAGTTACTTTATATGAGTAACACACACGAACGTATGACGCCAACCGTGAGAGATATATTTTATGTAACAAAGTTTCTTTATAGTGTTTAGCAATGTACTCAAGAATACAAAACAAAAACATATGTGCAAGGCTTTGTATTGATTTAACTTCTTCATTTTATATATTTAATAGTTTCTGTAGCTCGAATATCGAGTTTGAATTTTTTTAAATTTATGTGATAATTATCTTGAATATTTGTTTACCTTATTAATATGTCAGTGGAGATTCTTTAGCTTTATAAAATATTATAACTTTATAATATATTTTTTCTTAAAATGTGTCATTTTATTATTCAACATATAAATACATATTCAATATAAACATACAATTTCTTAATTCAGTTTATTTTATAATATAATTATCAATATTTTTTGTAATCATACTAAAGTTATTTATCCCTGTATTGCGTTTTTTTGTGATTTTGAAATTTATTCATTAAAAAATATCGACAAATTATGTATTCGACAACCTCTTAGTACTGCAAAACATATTTTTAAAACACAAAATCAATATATTAATCATCATCTTTATCCTTGTTATTCGATTTAGCGCGTAGGTATCCACATCAGATTACAAGATGCCATGAATAGATTTCTGAGTTCACATACATACTTAATTGATTGTTACTATTGCAAAGTTGTAATCGGGCTAGGTGTCAGTAAGGTTAGTAGCTCTGGTTAGTTTCAATTATACAATGATAGCTATACTATAATTTGTAATACCGTGTAATGTTGACTTCTATGAACAAAATTATGTTACGGATTGTATAAAAGTGAGTAGAATCTGTGTTATATAGAGAGAAGGGAGGGGAGGAGAGGCTATCAAGTTATACCTACTCTGTGTGTGGGTGAGTAGGTCATATTGGTGTGTAGTTGGCATTCCGTTCTTACAGGTGCAACAAAGTTAACATTATTGAATCATCATTGATTGAGTCTCGACTGTGCATCAGTATATAACTAAATAGATCATGCATGGATGTAATGCATAAAATGTCAGTTAGAATTCCGATTTCACGCTTGAATTGTTGCCTAGTAATCCGGCCTTAAGTAGTGTTTCTCTTTATTAAAAACTGCGCTTTATAAATTATGTAGATATCTATTTTATTGATATTTTATGCCAACCAATTTATAGAAATATATTTTGACATAAAAAGACACTTTCTTCTTATTTTGATACCTACCATCCTCTAAACAGGGTAGTTAGGTCACGCATTATATTACGTTCATTCATATTAGACATTAATTCAATGGCAAATACGATTTTGTTCTGTCATGATAAATTAATGTATATAAAGTAATATATGCAATGTATTATTTTATTTCTCAATATACGGTCAAATTGTTATATTATAACCAGTTTATTAATTTAATGTGTGCTAACACTACCGTACTCTTTTAATTATTCACACTTTAGAATGTAGAAATAGCTCTGAAACTATTGTTAATTTCACTGGTTACTACAAATTAATGTATCAAGTTATTGAGGTAAATGCAAATAATAATAGGTTTTTCCCTTGAATTCAATTCACTAATATCATAAACACACAATAGTTTATTTATATTGAAATTGCTAATTAATGTAGAATCCATTTATTGCTAATTGAATTATTATGCATACATTAACTAATTGATTGTTGTAAATTCACCTGTAATTGCTGGCAAATTTACCCCTGAACTTTAAGAAATCTTAGTTTTAATATGAAATGTGAAATATTTTTTAGATCAAATAACTTTTTAAACCACTACTTAAAGTCTACTCTTTTTTATTTTTTTCTCTCTTTCACCAGAAATGCCTAACAGCGATGGACCGCGCCTGGCACCCAGAACACTTCTTCTGTTCCAACTGCCAGTGCTCCTTCGAGGAGGGTGTCGGTTTCCATGAGAAGAACAATAAGCCTTATTGCCCGTAAGTGACCTAAATGTTACTTGATGATTGCTATTTTTGATTTATCGAAGGCATTAAGATTGAATTTTTAGAAAACTGTTTCTATAAGAATTTTTACATCTATTTATGCAAAATATTTGGAACTACTTAGATTGGTCTAAAAATCGGTCTGAATTAAAATATAATTTGTATCGAGAATTATGGATTCACATTATGGATGAAACTTTTTAAACAGGAAGTTTTAAAATGTTATAAGAACAGTATAATATTTTGCCGACAATTGTTAGTGTGACCAAAAATGATCAGCTAATGTTTATATTGCGTGCAAAAAGAAATTATTTATGGACTTTAAATCCACTAGCTTTATTTTGATTACAAAATTTTCAACGTGAACACATATTTTTATTATTGATTTTGTGAAATTATCATTTACAAATATTATATAGAATATTCAAATAAAAACGTTTAAAAGACATAAATCAAATAGAATAGGTGCGTCACAGAACGAGGCTTTTAGTTTAGTAAATGAGAGAATAATATGACATCTCTTTTGCTTTAAATCAAAGACGTTTTCCGGATTTTTTCTGCTTAAAAATAAGAAGTTGTGAACTCGTTTTAAGGGTTTAAAGTGATATGTTTTGTTACAACTTTATGAACCCGAATAACTATAGACCTAAAACAGGAGTCAGTATACGTGTGAAGTAGTAAAATAATTATAACATAATAAGCCGGTTACGTAAAAGGAAATTAAAAATAGGATAAGTGAGGCTAACATGTCTGCGAAGTTTGAAAAAAACAGATAATGCTATGAAAAGTGAGGAGCCGTCACATCCATTAATTTGAGAATTTCTTAATATTGTGTACAAATTATAAGAAATTTACTATACATTAAGAAATTGTTAAATTATACCAAATTAAGGGATGTGAACGCTCGTCACTTTTCACAGCTTAATCTTAATTCCGAACTCTGCATACATATATCGTGTTATCTACATGTTAGTCTCACTTATTCTATTTTTAATCTCCTTTTACGTAACCGAATAATTGTTCTTTAATTATTTACTCTTGTTTTAGATATAGATAGTTATACAGCTTAAATACTTTTATGCTCTTAGAACATGTTCGTGGCTTAGTTTTTCTACTTTATTCGCTGGAGTGAAGCCCATAAAGAATGTTATCAATAGTAGGCCTGCCTTAAAATGTTTCTAAATTACTGATTTATTCGTATGTGTTTATCATCAGTTCTGGCTCGGAGAATC
>JAYRBW010066885.1:0-28230 GCA_036023295.1 Invenusta paracnida | reverse complement strand
TTAAAATGATTAAATTAATTGATTGACTTGCAACTTAATTCATTTACAATTTCCGGGCAACAATGTATACAATTTGCGGGCAAACAATGAAAAAACCAATCATTCTCCAATCATTCTGTGATAAAATATTGATTAAACTTCAGTACAATAGTAGTATCATATAGGTTTTGCGTGCAACAATGAATACTATTTGCGGGCGCTACGCGCCCTTAAATTGTATACATTGTTGCCCTTAAAACCTATATAATAATGTCATATTGATTTGTTATAATTTCGAATAGAATTTAATTACTTTCTGAAGTTTCTTTTTGTTTTTATTGTTTAATAATACGCTTGATATGCCTACAAGGCTGTTTTCAGCATTCGTAAATTGGTTAAATCAATAAATAAACTCAATAACACATTATATCGCATTGAAATAATAAATCAATCTGACTTGCTGAATAAATAAATCAGCTGATATTACAATGTTTATTATTAATATTAAATTTCTTTTATTTTAAATAATTTATCTGGTCTTAATTATTTTATTGTATGTGTCTTGATTATACTACAAAAACTCATCCGCATAATGAAATAGGAGGTTTCAAAAGGATCACATACCTACTTCCTCAGGCGTCGTAAATTGAACTGAAATAATTCTTTGCTATCAATTTATTCAATTGCCAACTAGCTCAAAAAACGAAACCGAAACTTCGATAACAATATTAGCAAGTCGAGATTATCAATAAAAGATTGTGGTTTTAACTTTAGAATGCCGACTTCCTGGGATATACCGGTTCAAAAGTACTCTTTAAATCATAGAGTAATTAAACATAGAGTTCTGATTTTTATTGAATTTACATACATCGCTGTATATAAGTGTTGGAGTCGACTAAATGTTGTGACTGTTTGGTCGTATCTCCCTTGGCAACGTTGATGTTTAGGTATTGGGAATTTAAAAACAACTAATCTATTTGAAATAATTAAAAAAATTCCAGAATTTGACTTTAAACAACCCCGTTGTGAAGATAGATATCGGTTGCTTAGTTACCCAGATATGTAGGTAGTAGGTTGAAATATGATCTACTTTCCATTTTGCGTAATGCTTCCGGTCTGTTATAATTTCAATATCGCAATGATTTGTGGGACACACGGTAACTCTCTCCCTTCTGACAATTCCTCCAAGAGATTTTGTTTACTAAAACCGTCGGACAGACAGGCAGGACAAGCAGGGTGCTCTGTCTATAGCTAAAGTCTGTGGTTCCAAATGGTACGGCTAGCTGGATCGCACTTTGAACTTTGATTGTTTTCAACTTGATCTTTAACTCCCCCTGCATACCTTCCGCATGCATCTCTGCTCCGATTTTCACATTGAAGAAATGAAGTAATGTAGGCTGCAGTGACTTTTCCTAAAATAAAATGTTAAATATTTGTGCACCCAAAGAGATATGGTCACGTGACCAAATTCTTAAAATTCACCCCTTTTCTCAAAAATGACTAAAACATACTTTTTATATAAATAAATGCATATTTCTCTTGAAATCGATGAAATTCTGATTCGAGTAGGTATTGATTAATGTTATGTACAGTAATAATATCTATGTGTGTAGGTAATTAGACATTTAATTTAATTTAAACCATTGAGGGGAATAAGTTCTTGAACTGACGAGGATGTCTCATTCTCAACTGAAAATCATATATTATTATTTTACAAAATACAAAAGCAGTATACTTTTGACTTTCTCTTTGATCAATCGATTTAGACAAATAAATTTTATTTAATATATAACAAAGTTCAATATACAGGCACCTATAATAATTTAGGTTAATTTCTTATAAAATGTTTGATTTTTACCATATTATGTTGCCCATTATTTACAACATTCTCTATGCTTGTTATATTCATTGAGTTTATCCTGTTTAATGATTTACAAGAAATGTGTTTGAAATAATTGAAACAAGTTAATTCTTTTTATGATGAACGTATATTTGACATTTTGATTTTATTAATATATTTTTTGAAAATAAATGCTATTAATCAGCTTTAAGAACATAACAGTGGTAAAATAATTTGATACTACAAGGAAACTATATTGTCAAACTAAGTAAGGAAATAAACAAAGTTACATATTTTAAGAAAGAAAATTAGGAAAAATGTTGTCTTGCATTAGATTGAAACCTTTTATTGTTTTTTTAATGCCAGATTTCATTTTATTGTATTAAATTAATTATTATTACTTATAAATATAAGGCCGCATTGTTAATAAACTGAAATACATATTTCATATAGCTGCAAAATATAATCGAAATAAAAATGCTTAATTACCATTTCTATTTGGTGTCATTTTACTATTTATAGGTTAACTCAAAATAAGCAATGTTATGCAAGTTGTTTGCCATATACCTTGTTTATTAGTATTTGTCAATTACAAAAGTCGAGGTATAAACAAGACATAACATGAGTAGATATATTATTCTATTTCTTAGTTTGTACATTCAATATAGTCAGGGAAAATTTATAATATGTGCTTTATATATATGCAGACCAATAATACTCATTGTTCCAAATATATTAAAACTTGGAAACCTTATACGATTGCTTAAAGATGGAATTTTATTCTATATTTGGAACTTGTATGTATTCTGCTAAAGATAACCTATCCTGTTTCAGTATCGATAACATTTAAGGCAAAGAAACGACTTTCACTGTCAAAATCACTGTGCAATTGAGCCACACATTTTAGAAGAAGAAATGCATAGAAGAAGATTTCTATTTACTTTATACGGATATAAATATGACTTAAAAGAAATAATATCAGATGATGGAAATATCCTATTTTTTATTTCATAAATCAAGAAATATACTTGCATTAATATTTCTAAATGAGTATAATTATTAACATTAGCCCTGAATATTGACAATATATATATATACTTATTTACATTACGATATATCGATTCTGTATCGAACTATTTTGTTAACGGCAGATTACTATAAACGTAAATATAATACAATAATGTTATATACTTTAGCATTTACAAGAACGCTGGAGGTAAGAAGAGCAATTAGGAGATCAATTTCTGGGTGCCGTAGAGTCTGTATCCCCCTTCCGAGGGCGCCGTCTTTAGTTTCTGGCGTCTCCGGAATTCCCGCAAGTCAAGTAGCACCACCAGTACAACCACAAGACAAAAGACACCAAAGCCCAGGACAACGGGACCAACACACGAGAAAATGCGGTATAACCGCCAGTTCAGCGGCAGACTGAGGTCCTCGGTAGCACCATTGTCGTCGGTAGAATTATTGTTTCTTGGGGCAACACTGGTGGAGACTTGGTACGCGGCGATACCGATGAGGGAGGCGCCAGCTGAGACAGAGACTGCTCCAATAGCGCCGAGCAATCGAGCTGCAGTGGCTGCGCAAGCGAAGTCGGCCTCGTTCTTCCCAGTTGGAAAAGACATTCCTGCTGCAGAAGGGATGTCGAATAAGAGGAACACCTATCTGTAGGTCAGGTACAAAATTCCGAATCAATTGGCAGCGAACAATAAATAAAAGCTTGCAAAGCCGTACTTTATTCAATGAGTACAAACTCCAAACTCCCAACTCCAAACAAACAAGCTCCAAGAAAAAATAAAAGCCTTATTCTATAACTTCCTTATTATCCTCCTGTTTTCATTGGTACATTTGTGACGTCAGAGTTTTGTATATATATATATTTATATATTATATTTCTCACTTAATCGCAATATCTTGGGAGAAAAAATTACAACCATCTAGAAAACCGCGCCCCACCTAGTAACGAAGTCTATAGTTGCGCTGAGGGGGGTGAGAGGGAAGACGATGACATCCTTCGATACATTCTTGAGACAACTACAACAATATAATTAGTATCGCATCATCTTACTGCTTTTCAGCTGCGACGATTGCATAAATCAGTGATGGGAGAACATAATCTAGCGTGTGTATTGATTCCTATAATTTAGTAAGTGTAATGAAGAATCCAACCCAACTTTCAGTCAGTGTAGCTCACTGCATCTGTGGAGAAGCATGCGCGCTGGGCACACAGAGCTAGAACAGAAAGGAGGACGGAACAGACAGGATGATGGAGGACTGAGTGTCTAGGCAGGGTTTGAATGTCTTTTCTGGACAATGCTTAATTGATTGTCAATAACTACCTAACTCATATTTCTGGTAAAGTATGTAGAATCAGCCAATCTAATTATTAATTATATATCCTGAATTTGCGGCTATAGTAGGTAGGTTAGGCGTGAAGTGTCTCTTACAACTTGGAGTCTACATAATCTATCAAACAAAATGCTAATTTTGTACCGCGATGATACATAGAAACTGAACGGCACTTTTCAGTACCATACGAAGAAATGTTTAACCCCCCGGATACCGAAGGCTATATAAGGGAAGTCTTAAAGGACCTCTCTCCCCCATTTTACTGTGATTTTTCCTAAAATAAAGGTTTACAATTTTTAGCACTATATATGGAGAATTTTTTTAATGGAGGAATCCTAAAGGAGCGCTTTCTTTGTCAGGAACCATCGAACATTTAAAACTAAATATTTTTGTCGGTCTTTAATTTAAATTGGAGGCATAAAAAGGAAAAATATATCTTAAAGCAAATCGATGTAAACTAAAAAGGTTTAATGAATTGGTAAATAGATAACTTAAACGAATAAAAAACATATTACTCATGCGATTAACTTTTTTTTAACTCAAACTAACCGTTTCATTGATGTATAAATTTAAATGTATTTTCCCGCTACGGGTATGTCGAGAATCAGATACGCGATCTACTTAATTTCTATGGTAACGCCACGCCGAAAGATTCCGACTTTTTGAATGAATGTTTCCTAAAGACGACATCGGAATCGTTTATAATTCTACTTTTGGAAAACGCTCAATTTATCATGAAGTTCAGCAAAAATAAATGTCTTACCAAAAATAAAAAAAACAATTGTATTTCATGAATTGTAAAAAAAATTTTTACCGAATTTTTATGAAAAACATATTTGACTATTTTTCAATGAAAATATTTTGCAAAACATTTTTATATAACGCAAAAGAGTCTGGTGGCATGGATAGGTTTGCAGATAATTAAGAAAACAATGGATTCAATTCAGATAAATGATGAATGAATAAGGTCCAAACTATGTATTACAAGTAATTAAATACAAACACTTACTGGTCGATTCCAAAAATAGATTTAGCAACAATTTAGCGTAAACAATTCATGAAACCAAAATTGAGATCAATTATTTAACGAGTTAACAAAATTAATGAAAAGAAAACATGAAAAAGAAGTATATACCGTATCCTACAAAATAATCAAAAGCAAATACACAGTCGTAAAATATTCTTCAAGATAACGTATAATTTCTTATACTTAAGCAATTTATTGTGAGACATATATATAGTTTATCTAAGAAACTAATAATAAAATGATTAATAAAATAAATTTTAAAATAATTTTTAATACTTAATGCCTCTGTAAAGGATTGTAAACTGGATTTCGGACTCAAGCGATGAGAAAGTCGCACTCCTCAATTTAATTCGGGTACTACATAGTCTTGATTGCAAAGTCCTGATGTATCCATTATCAAAGGCGATTAAGTCTTCCTTTGTCAATAGCGAATGTTAAACGAGGCTCAGCTGTTCATCTATATATGCGACAGATAATAATCTGTTGCCGGCGAGGTAATAAAATGTGAACCCTTGAACAATATTAACCGGAAGAAAGTTCGCCGTGCGGAGAAAGCCGCCCCCAGCAAGCTAGACCTTTTGATGAGACCGGTGCTCAAAACAGTTCTTCGCGTCCAGTATATAGAGATCTTCATTTGCATCCTTGAGGAGATTGCATCAATGGACTCATTGAGTACAATTGAATCTGTACCATAAACTGAATTTTTGTTACACTTATTATAGTTTGAAACAGATTAAATTGATATGTATATTATGCAAGTGTAGATGAAATAATTTGAATATATTACAGAATAGACTTTTTGTAACTATGTAGCATAATAACAGTAAAAAGTTGTATTAAAAATTACTAGGTATACATTATATAAAGCATTACAGTAAAACATCGAAATACTGAATTGCATATAAACGAAATTTCAAAATCATTTTTGTCTGACTTATTACACCAAAAATCATACCTTCTATGAAAAGTAAATCATAAAAAAACATTTAAACTTTCTAAAGTTTCAAAGGAACTTTATATTATTAAGGAAGATAATCTGCATTTTCTCTTACTGCTAGGTATTAGTAATATATACAATGGAGAAATGGTTTGTATATCTACTTAAGCTGGCTGCCATAATCGAAACCATGTCTAGGTCTCATGTTTAGATGTAGGGAAGGGGTGTAATAAATCCAGTTTTATTCATTGATATGAGCTTTTATTATTCTTAATGAGGATTGCACCTCAACTACATTAATCGAATCAAATATATCTATTTGAGCAATAGTATAACTCAATAAGTGAAGCACAAGACTCTTATATTACAGAAGAAACCAACTAATAAATCAATAAATCAATGAAGAAATATCAATATTGTATATTATTCTATGCCAGAAATAAATTGTTAGTAGTGTTTATTTACAATACAATAAAATACAATAAAATTTATTAAATACAATAAAATCTATATTATCAAAAGTGACTAATATATTATTATAAACTATTCATTTGAATAACTAGATAGATTGAAACGTTGTGTTTTTTGTAAAAATCATCCTGTAATTTTTTAAGTAGGTACTATTTCTATAAATATTCTTCTCAAAACAAAGTAAATATTTAAAACATTTTCTACGTGTCTTTTTATATAATATTTGATAAAGTATAAAATAAAAAGTTTTTAGTTTATTTTAGTTTAGTTTAAAAAATAAAAGTTACAATTTTTAAATGTTCAATATTTTGTACCAAAATGGATGGTCATCACGTGACAACATCCTCAAAATGCACCCTTTTGTAAAAAATGAGCCAAACAAACTTTTAAAATAAAAAGTGTATATTTTTCTTGAAATCGACAAAATTCTGATTCGTGTATTTATTAAGGTATTGATTATTGATTAATTGCATGTAATAATCCACGAAATACAATAAAAATAAGCTTTATGATAAAAATTCTTATTTTGATCGGTGTTATTTAAAAAAAAATGTTTTACTATAAGTAAAGATGTTGGGACTACTTTTGTGACAAAATGATCGACTCATTGACGAAGATTCAACTCTCTGAATATTGCATTCCGTTAGGTTTACTACTCTGATTATGATGTGATATTCTATACTAAAAGTTCTTTTTGAAAATATTTATTCATAAATAACATCTCCCGAATTGCAAATATTGCATAACAGAGTTAGTTATATGTGACAGACAAATTATATTACAGTTACTTATGTGTCAGGTATAGGTTAAAATTGATCAAGGCTCTCCTGAGTTTAGTTTAAGAATTATAAACATCAATATAATTAGTACAACTTCTTTCACTCGACTATCCCCATTTCTACAAACTTCATTGAAATGCAACGATTTGGGTAATTTACACTGATGAATACAAAATCAATATCATGAACGGGGAAATATGTGTATCTATTATATTACTTTATAAGGTTGTTACGTTTATGTATATCAACTTAATTAAAATACATATGTAATATATGAGTACAAATATGTAGATTCGAGTAATCCGCTAAAAGATGACTAGAAATTTAAAACTGATATATTTGATAATTTATCTTCTCATAATTTTTGTTTAATTATCCAGCAAAATACATTTTTAGACAGCTTATCAAACACTTTTATTACAAGAAAAGGTTAATGCAATATTTTTATGCCTTTTATTGACTAAAAAACCAACTAATGAATTTCATTTAAATTTTAAAATGCGTATAAATAATATGTTAATCTGGATGTCCATGATTTCACCTCAGATAATTTATCATTATTCGACTCAATGGACGCGGTACAAATACCATAGGTACTACAAACTATAACACGCGCGTAATATATTGCATGTCTGTTTCGTTAGAGTTTTTATGACATACATGCCAATATACACAGAGTATAGTGCTCTCGAGGTCTATAACGAAGAAGATACTATATTTGAACATGTGAGACCCACAAGTGTATTTGGAAGCAACATACTGATAGCAGCAAGAAGGAGAGGTGGAGGAGAGTGCTATGGAAGAACTTGTCTGCCTCAAGAGGTCTCTTTTAAGCACCTCTGCTCGTGCTCTCTTTCTCTCTCTCTTTCATTCCAATTTACCACGGCTACACAGAGAGATCCATTCAACCTTCCTCACTTGCGTTATCTAGCATTCTCTCTTGTGCATGGTCTCCGTGTTACAGGGTTGCAAGAGACACCAAACTGGAGGCACCTCCTTATTACATATCACTCTCTCATTAGACGAGATATATCAATATAGCGTTTTTATGCTATAAAGTATCGAGAGAAGAGCCAGTAGCAAATTGGGTGTGGATATTGGTTTGTCTCTCTATATACATAATTCGTATTATATTGTACTTCAAGTTACGAGCAGGGCCGCAGACCACTAACACATTTCTTCAGCTCACACTTGGTGGCAAGGGGAAATTTAGAAGTCGTTAATAATCCCGATAATTTATCTCCTTTTACGCTCAGAGTAAATCTCTTCTACGTGATCCCGGATCGCCTCAACAGGACAGAGAGTTTTGCGAACCGAATAATCTGTAAGAGCGTTAATATATTTGTATATACACGTAGGTACATGCGGTAGTATTTTTATTATGCCCCATTACCCTCTTTTTCTCCCACTTTCTTAACATACTTACCTAGACGAGAATATACGCATGATTAATAAAGGGAGAATTTCACCCAGAAACATGCACCGATTTACAATCTTTTTGTGTAGATTCATAAGTACAGTCAAAAAATACTGTTCCTTCGACTGAAACCATTTCATGAGTATGCGACTGAATTACGGAGACAGGCAACCTATATGCACAATCTATGCAGCAAGCGCGTTTTAATTTGTTGAAATGTGGAATTGTTACTACCCCTTTTGGGCTTTCAATGAAATCGTAACTCTTTTTAATAACTATGTATAGTCGCTCGATAACTGAATATGTGAGTGTAGCAGCATATATAGTTAGCTACTATATAAGTATATATAGTATTTGGGAGCTCAGATTAGTGACACTGTTATTGTTTTCCTTCATGTAGGATGCATTGCGTAAGTTGAATTGCATTTGATTTATTGTTTACAATCGTACTTATGAGGTTTTAAAACAGACTCAATAGCTCATTATTTTTAAGTACAATATTGTGGTCCGCAAACTTGAATTCGTTCGAACTAAGATTGTGTTGAATTTGGTTCTGCAAATATTATTCATACACCGCATTAACACGATGATATTTGTAATGTTTTTTACTTTGAACTCTTGGTATACATTTGTGGTTTCGAAGATCTAGTAAAGAGAACGGGTAAATTTAATTACTCTAATTTTGTATCTTTTTTGTATTACTTCAGCGTTATTGCGTATGAAAATAGATTCGAGATTATTCCACCGGATTACCAAATATACTACTTACAATGGAGCATGTAAATTGCCAAAGTTTGCTTTACTTAATTATTCAAACAATAATTTCAATACCAATAATATATTTGTACAGAGATAATGGGTGATTTTCAGAAGATGAAAACCTAAAATGTGTAAGTGTCACAAATCAAATCTACGTTTGTATCACTACAAATACAAAAAGATGTTTTTTACGATCAAAATAAAAGTTTGATTTTTACGTGTTAATCTTAATAAGTAAAGATTTTTAACTTCGCATAATTAGACGAAGATAATTTGCAAAATATTTCATTGAAAAAATTGTCAGAAAATACTTCTTATTAAAATGAATAAAAACATATTATAAATATATTTTTTTATAAATTTAGAAAATTTAGAAAAAAAAATATTTTTATTGTACTTTCATAATTTATTGAGCGTTTTCCAAAATTAGAATCATGAACGATTCCGATGTCGCTCTTTAGAAATCGTTCATCCAAATGTCGGAATAGTTCGGCGTTACCATAGAGATTAAGTAAGTTGCGTATCTGATTCGCGACATGCCTCTTTGTGTGTCCAAATTGAAGTGCGCAAATATGTAAATTTGAATTTATATATCTCTGAAATGGTTAGTTTGAGTTTTAAAAAAAGTTATTTGCATGAATCATATTTACTTTTTTTTTGTTTATGTGACGTATTTACAAATTCATTTAAAATATTAAGTTTATAATTGAGTTGTCTTAAAATTTGTCTTTCATTTTGATGCCTCCTTTTAAAATTAAAGACCAACAAAAGAATTGTTTAAAAAGTTTAATGAATAATATGTATACATAGTTCAGATCTATTTTTTATCTGTGTATTTGATATACAAAATAGCTCGTTGCAACGTGTTCACTAAATAAGATTTGTTGTTTAATCAATTCATGCATTAAAGCTGTCTCTTTTACAACAATATTCCAACTTTTTTAAATAATGAAAGGACTCCGACAGTTTGCATTATAAAATTGAATAATCACATTTTTATCAACACAAATAACACAAGTTTTCAAAATGCGGAATAATTTGAAGTTTTTTAATGGTAAATACTTATTTTTAAATTGTATTTTAAAGATATCAAATATTGAAATTGTATCTTTTTGCATATTAAAAAGAAAATTTGTATAATAGCCTTTCTAAATTGTCATGTATTGGTCATGTTGTATGATACAACAGAAACTATATTATTAAATAATAATATGCTATTTAAAAAGGAATAAAATCGCTGACGCTTTAATTAAAATACAAACAAGTTTTGTCTGCAAAAAGAATATATTTATTAGTAGGTACTCTTTCAGAAATAATTACTTACCTGTAGTTGATGTATTGATTAAATCTAAAGTATGCGTAATCATTTAAAAACTAAATGTCCAAATGCAGCTAGAAACAGATGGCACTAAAAGTCAATTTTATCTCAAAATTACAAAGTTATGTAGATTTGATTAGATAAAAAAATACTGTGATTGTTAAGAACAATACTTTGTGAATTTATATAGTTGATACTGAAATTTAACCTTAAATAAGTTACATATTGTTTATGAAAATTGCACGTTTTGTTTCTTGGAGCAAAACATAATCTTTTGTGCCATGTTTGTAGCATTTTGACATAGATTTCGAATCATTACGGTATTCATGGAGATATCGACTTTTCCCAATATCTAAGATGTATCTATTGATAAAAAAAAATGCTTAAATCCTACTTATAGAGTTAGTTGAGTTCAATAACGTATTGAAGCCCCTCCTATGTACTAGAATAGTATGTTGATTTTACAACTGCGATAATTGATCCTTTTAAACAGGAGACAAAAAGTTTGAATCATGCTCGAAAGTCCTACTTTTAAAATGAATATAATATACTATGCCCTTTGTAAACAAGCCAAACTGTCGATGTTGTCAAATATATATTTACAAAAATATAGTAAGAGGTGGTTAGTCAAAAGAAGGCGTTGTTAATTTCTTTTATTTCCGCATGCTCCAATGACACGAAAAAAACTTCACCCAGTGATAACGTTTTTTATTGATTTATCTGGTGAATTTGTGTATAAAATATTGGAATGCTTCAAACAAGTGCAACACTGCGTATTGAAGGAATATCCAAAGGCGCACATAAATGTGCATTTCCTCTATTAATTTAGGACAAAACGGAACAATAGGAGGGTATACATTTTGTGCTTGTCAGTAAAAGTTATAATGGGCAGATGCCCTTCACATACTCACACACACACAATATGCATTGGTATGTATCGATAGTTCCGATCTTTAGAACTGCCTTTAATGTTATAGAATTGGGTTGAAAAGTGTACAGTCTTTCCTAACAATTATAACATTTGTCAGAGGAGCTAATCTTAACAATGGGAAGGGTCTAGTATTGTATAACCTTGCCTGTATAATGCTTGTATAGGCGGATTACATGTTGAAATCCAAAAAAATCGATAACATTTATGTAATGGCCACAGTATAATATAAGAAACCCCAATTTATTTAAATAATTCGATGATAGCTAATATTGTATGTATATTGATTGACTCACCCATGTCTATGCTCTTACCCAAATAAATACTCCTGAGATAATAAGAATATATACGCCACTGTTAATGCTTTTATTTTTATAATTAATACTCTGTTATGAATGTGGGAAAGAGTATGTACATATATATTGTTGAAATGGCCCTCTTAGGCGATGAAGGGTGTGACCTAACTTATTGCCAATGTCTCGTGCAGCATATGGTATCTATACACATACATGCCAATATAATGCAGCATATATTCCACATAACTCATAAGTACGTAGCTAGACCTACTGGGCGGGTGTTGAGTAATGCCGATCCCACCGCCAGTGGAACATGCGTACCTTGACATGCGTTGTCAGTCACAACTTCTAAGTATAGTCCGCAATATGCCATTATTATTTGAAGAATCGATCAATATATATATATGTGTTTATTGATCTTGCGAGGCACTGTTGAAATTATTGGAAAGGGCTGGGCGTAATATGTGTTATGACTTGCTGCAGAATTATTTATTTGTATTTTATATATGTCATCCGTTATCACATGCCATTAATGATATTTCCGCTTCGTCAAATACTTTCTTTTTTAACAAACTTTTCTGTTAGGTAACAACTTGTGTTAGTTCTTTTTAGAGTTTTGTATATATGTGCAATTTAGAATTTTTAAAGTGGCTTGTCTTAAAAAATTAAACATATTTTTAATTCTTTCCATCATTATATGGTTAGTATTTTAAGCAGATCTAACTTTGAAACAATTATTCCAAATGTTGCAAGTTTTACACAAGCACCTAATAATATATTTACGTATTGTAACATTTTGAAATTATTTTAGATTACTTTATTAAGATATACAATTTTTATGTATAAAGGTACTATTCAATAATTCGTTCAGTGGTTATTCGATCATTTATATCTAATAAAACAAATATTTAGGAACACAGTTAACATGTTAAAACAAATTAGGTATTGTGTCAATCATATAAAATTGAATTGGTTTATAATTGAGGAATAATTATAATATTGACTATTACTACTTTCAAGTATTTAGTATAATCGTAAACGAATAAAATATATATCATTTTATTTTAAAAACATATTTTTAACTAAAATATAATATAAATATTTTAAATATATATATTAATATTTGACACGTGATTAAGGAAATACGTACCTTAACTTTTATTGAGAATATTGGATAAAGGCGTTTAAAGAGATTTTGGTGTGTTGTGCTTCATTAGACTCGTGTTCTATTTGTGCTCTAAATTTATATTATTAAACCTGATGTGGTATATTATTTAAGCAAAAGGGGGTTTGTAACTTTAAAGTGCTCTCCTGCAAAATGTTATCAACATTTTGGAATTAATCTTACTAAATTGAAACAGATACAACTTTGTACTGTTCTAAGTTTTTGACTTATTTCTTTTTTAAATGAAAGTTAACATTTTATAGATTATGAAGTATAGTATAACTCAAAAGATAAGAAAATAGCTAAGGGAGCTTGTTTCCATGATGGCTTACCATATCATAAAATATTTTATATAATTCATTGTTAAGAGTATCAAATGAAAATTAATAATTAACATTGTAAACTGTAGGTCCATGCAAACCCTTATATAAAGGACCTATATTTAAAGTCCTTAAATTGTGAACCGTTATATTTGCACAATACCGATTTAAAGGGTCTCAATGCAGAAGGTACAGAAAGTGGTTCCATCCACGTATCCTATGGACAGTTTACAATGTACGGAATATATAATCAATACAATAGTTTTGAAGCAAATGAACGAGTCTATCGAATTTTGATTTACATGTCGTTATCACTTTCAGAGTTAATATTTAACGATGAATCTTGAAGAAGGTGCTGGAGTTGACTTGAAGGTCCGAGATCCCAACAATCTCAATGACTATGTCAAGGTAAGTCCTCTTCTCATTAAACTCTTTAAAATGCGTGTCAGAAGTGTCAGAAGCTTGTGAGAAGTATTACAAATATGAAATATGCAACTCCAATCTAATCCATTGTTGGATCCCATAATATAAAAATTGATCCATTTCAGCGCTATTTCAGATCTATTTCAATATCTAAATCAATAAAGATACAATCTATTTAATACAAGTTAAACCTTTATACAGGGGATATGTAAAACTAAATTTTCAAACCAAAAATTCTTCCTGATACAAATAGATATATACACGAGACGCTATCGAGATTATAACAGTAAAAGTTTCCAATGCTTTTTATCAAAAATTCAGTTTGCGATAGTCTCCTTGGTAACCGAGATGTTGTGAAGTTTAGACGACTAGAAGAAAATTTTTCTGTCTACTAAATATGTTTAAAATAACTGGTTTACTATGTTACCGTTACTGACACTAAGTATAGGTATAGTTCAGTAAAATATTCGTCAGAGATAAAATACAATCCAGTGTATGTACCTATACGACCAACTTGGTACTATTAGTACTATAATTTTGATAATTGTAAGCTAAAAATATCTTACCCCACTGTAAAAAGTTTAATATTAGTGTTATTTCCAATTTACTGTATTTTTTAAACAATTTTTAGTCGTACCTATATACAGTTTTACGAGATACATCGATTGTTGTATGTGTAATATAATATAAATATTCCTTAAAAATACAGTTATAAACAGTTTTATTCGATATACTTCAATTGAAATACTGAAATATGACTTTCCTGAGCTAAAATAATCAGAAAAAGCACATTTAAAAAGCCTCCAGCGACTTCCCTCGAAATATGAAACCTCGTCCAATTAAATAAATAATTCATAAATCCATTTGAGCCTAAAGATATAAGATTATGCTTTATAACTAAACTGAAATTCTATTGAACAACTAAATCTGGAGTCAGTCTCGGAAACATATGACAAACAATTATTTTTAATAGATTACTTAAAAAGGAGACACTTTGCTTTAAATCACCCGAATTCACAATATCGGTATTTTCCAACTAGCGCTTTCCAAAATGGCTATTATTCCTAGAATGAAGAGAAATGTATACCTGAATTTATGATCTCGATAACATTTTTGGTAAATATGCTTGGATAAAACACTATTTTTAATTGGATGTTTTTGTCACATAACCTAAATATATAAAGATAATGTTAATATCGATTGGTTAAACACTTTATATTAGCTTAATGTTAGGCAATCCACCAGCTCACAAATAGCCGATCATTAATTACACAGGGAAATACCAGATTACCAGTCCAGATAATAGTGATATAATATATGTATGTGACCACTACCCCCCTAAAAATAGCATTTTTCCTTGTTATTTAAAGTAACCCCATTCTTACAAATGAAATAATGTTGACTACATAACTTCAGTAAACATTTGCAATAATTATAACATTCATATAACATTCCTATCTGCCGGTGACACTTGTTTATTACTTACAATTTTATGTACTATAATAATAACACTTCACTCGCCTATAATTTTACAATTAAATTCAAACAAATGTTGGGTCATACCCCCTTGAATAGACAGGTACTTGACATAACTAAGCAACTTTGACAATGGTTCATTAATAGGGGATGTATGTACGAAAACCTCGAAGTAGGTATTTCAGTTTCGATGAATAGAAAGTAAACCGGTTAGTAAATATGTTGACTCGTTTAAAGCAACAATTTGACAGATAGGAGTATAACAAAGTAGCACATCAATGTATAAATAAACCCTTACAAAGTAATTAGATAGTTATACATATAGTACAAGGGTGAAACACATACATAGGTAGTTTTTCTGCTATGTTACTGTTTATATAGTGTATGTGTGTTCAATCCGAAGTTCAGGAACGTGCCTATATATCAATATGAAATTGGCTACATTGTAGTATTTTGAAGAGTTTGAGTATAATTAGTAAAGGCCCGAAATATTTAGTTGCAAAGAACCTTTTTTTTCATACGTTCGAAACAACTTTTTAGTAAATGTATGCGGTAGAACACTCGAATATAAGTTGAGTTTAAAGACTGATTTAGAGTAATAAGGATGCGATTTTATTTGAAAAATATAACCAAGTAGAATTCTCGTAAAAAGTAACAATAGATTAATACATGGAAATAGACAGGCTAAACTTTAGGTAACCGTGTTTTTAGAAACGTTTTGTTTATCTTAATTCATATTTTTAAATACATATATAACTATATTTTGTGTACAAAATTCACTGAAACATGTTTTGTGAAAACATATTGACACACATTCCAGTCGTATTAACTTATTACATAGTAATAAAGTTTGGTATGCAGTAATGCTCGGTCCGGGGAGGCATAAATGATTGATTAGAACTGGAATATCGAGTTCACAGTAGGGTCAAATAGTTCTGCCTCTTCATTTAGCATTGTTATCGACATGTATGTACCAAATGCAATGGTTCAAGCTGCACTAACACTGAATAAACGTTTACTACCTAACCATTGCACAAGCCTATTTAGTTCTGAATGATTGTGAATGAATTCATTTACAAACAGAATGATATGTACATATTACTTCATAAATACTATACGTAATATATTATTTATTTTCTGTAGTTTCTATTTAGCCAGATTACTTATATTTATTGTTGTGTATGTCATTTTCTATAAAACAAATTACTTGTTACACTTTGTGAAACAGTTAAAAAGATTTTTTCAATAATATACACAAGTAATCGCTGTAAAAATATATACTATATACCTACATACATACCTACTCTGAAAATCAAGAGCCACCAATATAGAAAATAAAATTTATTTATTTAAAAACACAAAATGTTTTGGTCCCAACATGAGAGGCAAAGTTGGCTGAGAAGAGAACATCCTATTTTTGATAAAATAAATGTTATTTTCTGTAATAGGGGGTTTTATTTTTAATTGAATTTTTCAGCCAATTGGCTGTTTTCTTCTACTATGTACATTTTTATGTCCATTTTAATTAATTCTCATAAATTCTTTAACGGATTACACTTTAAAAAATTTCGAAATATGTTAACCTAGAATTAACAGAAAACAGAACATATAATAAGAAGTTTGTTTAAATCTACTATATAATTATAAATGTAATAATGAAAAAATTGAAACTTAATATTTTATTGAATTATTTAAACAAATTTATGTAGCTCATAAAAGTTAAACCAAAGACTCCTCTAAAACCGTTTTACTTTCAACTTCCGATAATTCTTTAAAATTCGAATTTTCTGCCAATAGATGAAAATCACAACTACGGACATATCGATTGAATATTAACAAACAGGATATTACTTTTTAATTTATTAATATGCATTAAAACTTTTTACCAAAATTTCTTTTACAAATTTATTGAAGAACTCCACATTTACTTTAACTTACAATGTTTAAATATATCAATAATTCTATCAATTTAATTTAATTGGTTTTTACATTTTGTTTTGCATTGTTTTACATGATGTGGATTATTAATTAGTAATATTAATGTCATATCTCTAAAATATGCTGTACATTAAACGAATTATATTAATGTAATTCTATATAAATGTATATGTTAATTTATACTTTTTGTCAATATGTTATACCTACTAGCAATACAACTGCTTAAATTATTCAATTTGTGCGTTATAGTTGGTTAATCATTAATTATATAAAAATATTGTGCTTTAGGTTTTATTACCTTCATAATTTAATTTATACTTCTAAATGAATAACAGTGAAAATTATTGATAATATAGATTTTCGGTCACAAATTTTATCGGAATTCGAGAGTGGACCGTCCTCTTAAAGAAGATTTTAACGGAGGCCTTTATATTTAACTTAAAGCTGTTGAAAGTAAATTACACATATATTTATAACATTAAAAGTGTACATATATTTTGTTATTACCAATTGTTATGTTCGATTTCAAACAAAATAAGTTTGTAAATGCATATATGTATCCAGGTCTAATCGTCTGCATAAAGTCTGCCTTATTTTTCATTTCAATTTGTGACATTCTTGTGCAATATCCAGGGACCCCAAGGAACGGATCAAGGTTTGGGGGTACGCAACAACAATGGCGCCACAAAGCCATTTCCTTAATTATGCTACCCTTTTCATAAAAAGTACCCACTCAGTCTTAAGTAGAAATCTATAGCCAATTAGATGTAGGTATAGCCTGCAGTTTCCCATTCAACTACGTTTTCTATATTTAACTGCTCCTATTTTCTCTTTTATCCTTCAAAATTCTCTTAATTCTTTCATATATATTGGTTTTGGTTCGAAGTTAGATTTTGCCTTTATACTCATTGGGTATGTATCTATTATGTGTATATTTCAGGTTATTGTTATAGATTTCCATGTTAGAAAAGTGTCGACTTATGCATGATATATGTAAAAATCGATATTTTATTTTGATTTTCCATTTTATACTTGGCCTGTAATAATAATTTTAACTCCATAAATGTCCATTAGATCTTTTATTTTACTCTCTACCCCTTATAGAATTTACTCACAATAGAGAAGTTGTGTATAAGATATACACAGTAATATACACAGTAATATACGGTATTTAGTAATATTCCAATATTTCAGCATACACTTCAAGTAGCTTTGTCGTACTGTTGAATTAAATAAGAAGAAATATTTCATGCTACGTGGAGCCCATTATACAATATAACTATGTATATATAAAAAAATTGGAAAGTAGCAACCAATAAAACATATTAGTCGATAGATTTGTTTCTATATTCTGTGTACACGCGTATAACATTCTAAAATAAAATAAAAGCAAGTTTGTCAATTCATTCGTATTTGTTTTAGAATAATGCGAAAGTTTAATAATTCAACAAATCTAATAATTATTTAATAAAATTTTATAATTCAATTTTTCTAATTTCCTATTTTTCTCGTGCTTTTTATAGAAATTATTCAAGCTACGCAATATGAATAAAATTTAAAATGGGTCAAGTATAAGCGAGAAAATATAACAGCCATTCAGACAAATCGATATTCCAATTCACAAAAATGGACTATAATATACTATTGATGATTAATGAGGAAAAGGAAGAATTCAATATAATTATATATTATTAAAAACATTTGAATACCACTTCGAAAGCTATGTTTGCGGTAAATTAGTTGAATATACTGGTATTGTATTTCACAGTATATAGAGTGTTGCCGAGCGTCCTAGGATACCATACAAGGTCAAGACAGTGCTGTTCTACGCTCCATGAACTGTAATATTGATTTTTGCACTTTAAAAGCGCCAATATATTATTTTATCTGTAATAATTGTAATTCAAATATGTCATAACTTTGCAACTTACGGGCTACACAGTTTATACTGTGGAACACCATAAAGAAAAGGATGTTTGTGAGTGGTTTTTGACATATTTTAGAATCATATTTTATACCAAGAGTGTACTTTTTTGTACTATTAGAGACACAGATTCTGAATTTCTGTAAGTTAGTTAATCTCAAAAAAGGTGAATATCTCGTTTTTTATAAAGAAATTAAGCCTAACTCTTTTAATATAACGTTAAAGTGCATAATTCAAGATGTTTAAGACATTTTCTGGTAATTAATTAATTTATTGATAATAATGAAGTTCAGGTGATACTGCCACCAAGAAGTCACAAACTCAAGCACCATGATCGCCGAAAATTGGTTAACATCAATCTCAATGTACATAAAAACTACAATAGTAATAATTTATGAAAGCAAGTCGATAGTAAATGCATAAATGTACACTAACTTAACTATTCTTAGGTAAACCAATCCAAGGACATTGGCCTACGTTACATAACTGTCTTATGTAATAAACAACCCTATTGATTTGGTTTTCCAATTTGTGTGTCTTATTTAATCCTCAAAAATTGATATTCCTGTTTTAAGTAATAGAGGTTTATTTGAAATTACGTGATTATTTTAATTACTAATATTTATTGAAAATCGACCAACATGTTATGCCCAATACTGTAAATGTGCATGCAACTGAAGAACGAAAGAGAACTATTTCTATCCCGGTAAGCACTTCGACCTCTGCCTGCTTTTCTGCCCCACAAAAAGGTGAACTTCGACGAGGCAATCGGTGAGCCAGAGTCCGTCCGCTCCATTGACTGCGTTTGGCTCAACAGCTACCGATGCTTCAAGGGTGGTCAGACCTGCTGCTACATCTTCCTCAGTACGCTCTGTGGCCTCCCCGCGGCCCTCTACTGGGGCTGCGTCTTCGCCTGTACCGCCTTCCAGATTGTCTGGTGTATCACGCCCTGCTCCGTGCAATACAGGATCCAGTGTCGAGCCATCACGCACTTCTTCACCTCCTTCCTTGAGTGCTTCGTGGCCCCCTTGGCTCGGGCTGTCGGTGAGCTGTTTCACCATTTCGGGCGGCGTGGGTGACGTAGGTGGGCGGGGGAGCCGCCTCAACAGTCCTGACCGAAGTCGGGAGTTTGACGAGAAACAACTCGCCTGGAAGAAGAACAAGGTAGATGTCATGCAGTTAGACATCTGAACACACCCCTTTCATACTACTTATTTGTATCGACTCGTATTGTGTCTTTATCCACTCAATATCTTCTCTATAATGTATCAATCCGGCTCCCCTTAAAATACATTATTACCGTTATTTTACTCCTACATTTGGAACTGGTTCATTAATTTGAAAAGGTTTATTCTTCTAACAGTAATTCCTCACATACAATATATAATTATAAGTATATAGAGAGACGACAATTTTAACATCAGAGTAATGTCTAAATTACCTTACATTTAGTGTTTATCTAATCATTAGCTGAATCGATAGCGACACATAGTAATACGATATTTATTTCAATTAGAAATCAAAAATTCTCTCTAATCCAAACATATTTCCTCATTATCGAATTATAAAAGTAACAATTTCGGGACATTCATAAGACGCAAACGAAGAAATATAGGATTACATTTTTCTTTCAGCATTTTCAATAAAACGTAGTTGTCCGCCTTATGTTACCGAAGTTGTACGTGATTTTCATTACAATACCAGTCTATTTATAGAATAAAAGCAATACAAACAGGAAATAGGGAACAGTGAAATATTATCAACTTAATGACGGGATTTTCTAAAACAAAATGTACAACAGGTAAATAGAAAGTTAATTTCTATGTTATCAAATTTTGAATTGAATGACTACAATATTTCCTAAATAAAGTTACAGAATTCGTCGCAAAAATCAACTGTCGTTTCTATATTTACTTATATTTTTTGCCTTATCTTTAATAGCGAGTAATCTCGTCTTGAAAATTCAACAATTTAGGGTCAGTCGTTTATAACACCAAAATGAACGCACATTCTCACTGGTTTATCTCTATTTTGTAGTTAATTTTGAAATGTTTCATTTAAAGAAATCGTTCACCATTATTGAAAGAATTGATTTATTATTTCCAATCTGCCTTAGTACATAAATACTACTCATCTTACACTAAGGATCTAGTGACAAATGAATCACATTAAAAACACATTATTTCAGATGTCTGTGGTATTTAAAAACGGTTTCAAAATATTGTATAACCAGATTGTATTTCCGAGATATGCGACTGCCGAATGTCTTATTTCATGTTGGACGCAACTTATTTCCTTCTATTATCGGGCTAACGCCGCCATACAATACAAATTTATAATTGATCTCTACAGTTTAGGACTTATACAAATCCTTTTTAGAATAGTCTGAAAAATAAATTTTTCATTATCTTTGACTTCATGGACTAGAAATATTTACTTACATATTTAACCAATTTACCCTTTTTTGCTTTCATGTATTCAAGTTATTAATATTGTAGTAAATGCACATTAAATTGTTGTAATTGAAACATATACTGGCTATAAAGTTACATTCTATACAGTACTTAACTTATTTTAAGGTTATCGGGATACCATATATATATGTATGTATAACTATTGCTTGAATATTTTGATAATTATTTCTATACACAATTAATATCTACATAAACAAATTTACTTACATTGTATACTATAAGTATTTTTATATATTATAAGAATAACATTCCCATAATGTGATAATCATCGTTTTCATTGAAAACTTTCATTTTGATCATATTTAAGGTTGAGGAGGAATTCTATGGGGTCACATATTATATCTTTTTTAAGACGTGAAGTGACTCATAAAACGGAAAATAATTACAACAGTTCATTTATTTTATCTGAATTTATATGACTGGTTGGATATTTGTTTTTTTCTTTCTACATATACTTATAGGTACGTATCCGCGAATACTAGACTAAGTTTTGTCGAAATATGATGGTATGATATTTTTTCAGTTAAAAATATGTTAAAATCAGTTAAAGTATGACAGTTAAAATTGATTTAAATTTCAGTTACAGTGTTTCTCTATAATATATGGTTTTAAGAGAAATCAAATGTTTGTCTTTCAATTTATAAAAGGTATTCCTAAATTTCCATTTCTAACGCCATCTTCTTAAATTGTATCGACTTTTATGGAGCATTTATTTATCTTTTAATAATTGTTTAATGTGAGAGCAGCTGCGTAGGTTCAAGAGTTCTAGAGATTTTTTGAGAAAATAAAAAGCCAAAACAAAAATGACAGCATTACAAAAATGAAAACAAATAAATTATAGTTCCTGAAAGATAAATAAGTTAAACTAATGTTGATGACACATTGCTCCGCCATTGAATAAAATGAAATATAAATGACGCCAAGAACTAAATGTTACAATTATTAAATTACTATTGAAAATGCATATACAGAACTACATATGGGTATATAAATGCATATATATGCAAAAATAAGAGAACAAAAATTAAGATATAATTCTCGGCAATGGTACAATTTTACAGAATTGTAATGAAACGCACATGAATATATTATTAGTTGGTTTTAATAAGCTAATTAATGTGAAGTGTAAAAATAATACAATTTATACCGTTGTCTATATTTTTTCAGAATTTTTGTTGTCTTATTTTTTAAACTTATATTTATATATATATTATTTATTTATCTATATGAAGGCATTTTTATCCCAAGAATTATAACAACTAAATCTTACGGTCCTTATTATATCTAAATACAATGGCTCTACTATATATCATCAACATTATTTTGATTTTTCTTCTTCGAGGAGCTTCTTTTTTGCTTTCATTTTTTTGACGCTGTCGTTTTGTTTTGATATCGATTACTTTGTTTACAAAACATGACTATAATTAAGGAATATAATGAAAACAACGTAAATAATAATTTATATACTGCATATATATTAATTTTTGAAATACAATTAAAAAATCTGATATACTTAAAATAAGACATCGCAAGTGTGATTAAGTTTCATGATGTTAATTTCCTTAATAAATGTGAGTTATATCCAATTTCGTGAATATTATTAGTATAATTTTATGTACCTAAATGCTTGAATATGGAAATTTTAAAATTATAATCAAATAAGAACTTAAACATATCTGGGTGTATCAAGGTGTTACCTTGAAATATGTACCGGTTTGTTTAATATCATAAAACCTTCTTTCTAATATGCTTGTTTTCTTGTCTCTCTGTGCTGTTATTTTGTTAGATATTGTTAAGTAAGACTGTTATACAGCTTTTATTTATGACAAATTCCGGTGATTTTTGGAAAAGATTAGTTTTATGCAGAAAATCCCTTTTCTGGTGAAACGTCGATATCAATCAATAAGGCTAAGGAAACTAAAAATAAGAAGAAGAATCACATTTTCATCGAAATGACCTCTTTAAAAAAGTACATAGATTTCCTTTTGAAAGTTTAAATTAGTACATTTAGCTCCCGAGCACCTGATGACTACATTGATATAAAAAGTTTGCTTTTTAATGCAATCTAGCCTAAGGAATTTATCGCTGACGTTCTTGTTTTTTTTTGGCTTGAGGATTTATTGGTAACTGTGAAGTAGGTTTATTTGTTGAGAATACTTATCCTATTCCGAGTGTAAAATCACAAAATGTATACTTTATATTATTTAATCTTAAAGTGGAAGACAAAATCAATCTTTCAATTTTTAAGTCTATATAACTCAAATAAGATATATTAGAAATTTAAAATAAGTTGTTTTGAAATATATTACTAAATAAGTAGTGATTTTTCTGCAGTAAATATTCTTTATTATAATATGAAAAATAAATTTAGGAAGCATATTATTAAAAAAAAATTATTACACTAAATCGGACTACATATTATACTCTTTTAAGGTAATTCATATCAGACATAACATCGGAGTGTTATAATTTTCAATTGAAAGTGTTTGTCACTAGCCATGGACAAATCCTCCTATCAAACTTAACCTATATCCTATAAAACATCCTATTAAGTAAGAAAGAGCTTGAGGTAACCATTGCATCCAATTAGTCCGGCGAAGGCATACACTTGAGTCTCTCAAAAGCCGCCTTTTCCAATCCAGCACGATGATCCGGATGCGCGATTTTGATTAGCGCATAAGCTCGCTGGCGAAGATTCCGTCCAAAAAGCTGTGCAATACCAAATTCAGTGACAATATAGTGAACATTAGCTCTCGTAGTCACCACTCCACTGCCATTTTTAATAGTTGGTACGATTTTAGACTCCCCTCGGCGGGTTGTCGAGCAGAGTGCAATGATCGGCTTCCCCCGACCGTCCGTGCAGAGCGAGGCCCCACGAATAAAGTCCACCTGGCCCCCCACGCCAGAGTAGATCCGCTGACCTATCGAGTCAGACACAACCTGACCCGTGAGGTCCACTTCAATGCAGGAGTTGATGGCGGCGACCTTGGGATTCTGGGCGATGCGATGTGTGGAATTGGTCCACGCAACATCGCGCATGTCGACAAAGGGGTTGTCGTCCACAAAGTTAAACACTTTATCGCTTCCAATCACGAAACTCGACACGATCAAGCCCGGTCGAATTTTCTTCATCGCGTTGGTCACGGCGCCCAGACTCACGAGGTCTACAAGCTGATCGGAGAACATCTCTGTGTGAACACCAAGGTTCTTGTGACCATTCAGCTGAGACAGAACAGCACTGGGAATAGCCCCGATTCCCGTCTGGAGTGTCGCACCATCTTCGATAAGATCGTGTGCAATAAACTTCCCAATCGTCATTTCAACATCCGAGATGTTCTTGTCCGATAATTGGGGTAGTTGTGAGGACGAATTAAACATGTAATCGATTTGACTCAAGTGGATACTGGCATCGCCTCGGGTGACGGGCATTTTTGAATTCACCAGGGCAACTATGATTCGTGCGTTCTGCACGGCAGACCGCGTGACGTCTACGCTAACCCCAAAACTGCAGTAACCATGTCGATCAGGGGGGGAGACCGAAATGAGGGCATAGTCTAGCTCAATTATCTTCCGTCGAAACAAAAGAGGAATTTCACTGAGAAATATGGGCGTGAAGTCGGCATTTCCATCGCGGATGGCGTCGCGACAGTTTTGTCCCGTGAACAAGGAGCTCGAACGGATGATGTCCTTCATTGCAGGATCGGTGAATGGAACTTCTCCTTCGAGATGGATATGCCAGGTTTTGAGTCCGCTGAGTCCCCGATCTTTGGCCACTGTGCACAGACTATGCACAAGCTTGACTGGGGTGGCTGCTCCTCCATGGATGAATATCTTAGCATCGTTATTCAAGTCACAGAAAGCCTCCTCTGAAGTCTCAACAGTAGTGGGGTAGCGGCCGTAAATTGGGGCGGACGGTTCAATGATTTCGTTGATATTGTAGTAGCGACATTGCGTCATATGACAATGTCCATTCCTTTTCGTTGAGCTTAGATAGGTGGTATTTAGAGTATGCGTTTGTCTGGTTATCTGTGATAATACCCGTTCTATTAATTGATTCTGTAGGAAACTTGAAATATTTCGGTTCAAGCGAATGTGAGCTAGTGTTACTTGGAACATGTCTAATCAAGTTCGGTTTTTTAATACGTGTCAATCTTGTCAGATTAGATTGTTGCTATGTCTCTATAACAAAGATCTGTTTGTAAAATTATTTCTACGAATATTAAATACAGCAGTTCATGGATACTTCTATTTTCTAAGAGTTGCTATAATGTAGAAAGACTAAAAATTATAAACGTTTATTTCTTTCGAATTTCATTTAAGGTATTAGTTTATTGATTTATCATTTAATTATAAATAAATAAGACAACACGGTAGCATCATCAAACCAACAACACCATTGGCTAAAGCTGCCTACAGTTACAAGGAACAAAGAGACTCAAACATCAGCACCTGGTAAGCTGCCAAGGTGGTCATTATCAATCCCACGAAAGATGACAAAACTGCTCACCCTCTGCTATCCATAACATATTTCCAAGCAAAACAGGAAAGATGTCATCCTTATAGCCCAGCTCAGAACAGGGCATCACATCGGTCTTGCGGCATAACTGAGCCACCATCATAGGAGAAGACCCTAACTGCCCAATATGCAAGATGACTCCCCAGACAATTCAACACTAGTTCCAAGATTGCCCAGGCCTCTACATCAAAAGGATCTAGCTTTTCGGCGGTTCCAACCCACCCCTATCCGTTCTCTACACCGATCCAGAGGAGGTGATAGCCTGCGCTCGCCAATCTCTGGCGTGGGGCCGAACCGACATCTACTGCTACTACTACACCAACACCAGGTGTAGTTCGCTTCATTAATCGCATGACGGTGACGACACCAACAACAATATGTATATGTGCTCTCTCTGTATCAATCCAGGGTGTCGCTAAAACTAAAAACGCAGATGGCGCTCTAGCCTCAGTGGCTATAACCATTCAATCAATTAACAGCTCATAATTATTTGTATTGTTGAAATATACTATCAATATGAGCTCTACAATCGTAAATGCTAAGTCAAATGTCTTATTTTTCTTTTAATAAATCGAGTTATATAACATTAATCAGCTCATTTTTACTATTAATGCATGTATGTATGTATATCTTCAGTTCTAGTGACAAATAATTAGATGTCGAAATTAAAATAAATCGATCTATTTAAGAATATCTACGTACCTCTTTTTAAGCGGATGGATTTCATTAACAGCAGTTTCATTCATTTATGTTATCGAACCTATACCTAATATAAGTATAATCATCAGTTGATTATAATATCTGTATAGGGTAATCAATAGCATTCTAAAATTTGTGAGGTAGAATCGAATTGTCCCGAGCGAAGCGCGGGGGGCAATTCTGGTCTGCCGAAGGAATTTTAGATTGCTATTGATTACATTTTATATCTCATGATTTATTCAATATTTAAAACACAGGGAAAGTTCTAAAATGATTCAAATTGTTCAGAAATATTTAAATATTTATGGGACATTTTTTAAATATTGACTTAATATGGAAGACAGTACAATTTTGGAAGGTTTTTTAGATTATTTATTAGATGAAAGCGCGGTACCAAAGAGAAATATTAGATTCGAGGAACCGTTAACTGCTGAAAAACATAAAAACAGGATATCCGGAAAACTCTTCCAAAAATTCAATAAAAGAGGCTAATTATAGGGCAATGCAAATTTTTAAACAGTGGCTTAAATTCAGACAATCTACATAGTAGAATCATAAGCGGTCTTCATGTTTTTAAAGAAGTGGAGGAAATGTTACCTAGCAAACTTAACAGCCAGCTTTAATATTTTATTTTTTAAGTTAGGAAGGTACCTTGAATGGTACCTTGGAAGGTACACCGATACCTTGAATAATATCCCTTAGAGAACTGGAAGGATATTATTCAAGGTATCGGTTATTACTTGTCTAACATCTTGCATAAGATTAAGAACATCAGAATATTTAGCGATCCAGAATTTAAAGGAACACTGACTTTACTAAATGCAACAATGATCGAAACAAACAAACAAAAAATTGATCCAGAAGGAAATTACTCAGCAACACCAATATCCGAAATACAGGAAGAAACAATGTGGAACACTGGAGCGTTATAGGTACTAATAATCCAACTACTCTTGTCAGAACATTATTATTTTAAATGGCAAGTTTTTTTATCTATGTGGTGGAAAAGAACAGAGAGCTCTAGAGTGGGGAAGAGACATTTGCCTAACCCAAACCGAAATCGGAGAAGCATTAGTTTATGCTATGCATGCAATGTATCGAAATATTCCGACAAACAATGGATAATAAAAAAGTTTTTCGATAGCGGCAAATAACTAGTTTTGCCTACTTTTAAGCCGTAGGAATACGAAATAAAGTG
>JAYRBW010066874.1:0-28231 GCA_036023295.1 Invenusta paracnida | reverse complement strand
TCATCCAATATATTCAGAAGCAAAACTTTTCTTGGCTGCCTTCGGCAGAACTCTGATACTACTTTTACTTTATCAAGATTAGTATGATCTATAATAGGAAGGTACATAAATTCCTAGTCGATGGTTGGCTGCTTACGTTAATGCATAAAATAGGAGGGTGACTAATAATTTGTTACAGACTGACTGTAGGTATGAGTACCTAACAAAGCATTATTTTTAGAATTATTTAAATATTCGTCTAGTAATACATCAATTAATCAATATGACCAAGAGAATATAATTATTATTATGTATCTAAAAAATTATGATGTTTTTAAAAAGGGCACATCACTTAAAAAAATGGCACTTCTTAGGGACCAACAGCGCTGTTCCCCCCCCACCGTTGAATTCGCACCTGCCTCATTATAATTTTAACTTATTTTATCTTGGCGTCCTTTTTATATAATTTTTTTAATGGCTGTACTTCTTATCATCAATATCATTTCAACGTTTTCTTTTGAGGAGCTCGTTTCTTAGCTTTTATTTTTGGACGCGGTAGTTTTTGTTTAGATATCAATTAATTTAAAAATATATATTTCTATATTAATATAATTTCATGCATACAACGTAAATACTAATTACTTTTTTGTTTATAAAATTTTTAAATATAGTACAAAAAATATTCGTTGCATATTTCGTCGTTTTGATTTTTCTCATATAAATAAATAGTATGAGTTATACGCAATTTTTTAGATTTTAGTTTAAACGCTTGAATAGGTGCATTTTGTTCCTTATTGGTGATTACGCTGATACCAAAAATGAGCTTTTTAATGCATTCTCGTTCGATTTGTTAGAGGTCAAAAATAGGCCAATTCTCCTTAGAATTAATAACTAATTGTTAGTATCTCTCAAGCTAATTGTTGACGCTCTTGTTCTTGGCTTGACGTTGCTATCGATTCGTCTAATTTATAATTCGTGTTTTTATATTAACTCAGTTCACTTCCGTTTTGGTTGAATTGCTATCATTATACTGACGATGAAATGGGGTGATCAAAACACGTCTAAATATAAAGCTATCCAGAAAATTGCCTTTTCTATGGTTTCAATAGGGCGAAAAAATTGTTATGCCTTATTATTTTAAATCATAAATATAGATATAAATGTAGTCTTTCTTATTTTTCGATTTTAGTGGTCTATTCTCTATAACTACTAACACATGATGAACATTTTCCAGTTTAATGATATTCATTTTTATAAAATCTTAAGCTTTTTAAGTGATATAGGACACTTTAACACTGGAATTACATTTTTTATTTACTTTTGACAAACTGTGTATAAAGATATAATTTATAAATATATAAGTATAAAGGTATTTTAAGAATCTTAATCATAATTATTTTAATGAATTACAATGGATTGTCCGTTAAAAACCGTAAGGATACAAATAAATAGTAGTCCAGGATTATAATAAAACTCACGCCACAATATTTTACATTATAAATTTATAGTATTTAGGGTTATTCATAATATGAAAAACAAGGATTTTTGTCAAGATATGATATATAAATATTTACTGAATTCAGCATATACATATAATTTTATTTAACATCGCAAGAAAATCACAGTCAAAATATTTGTACAGACAAAATGTACAATCGCCACCGTGGTTCGTTCACAGTGAGTAGTTAGTTACGTGGAGGAAACAAGAGTTTATAATAGTAAATCAAAAAATGTCAGCAACCAAATTTAAGTATTATAGCCTGTAAATATTGCTTTTGATATACAAATTTGCCCGCAATTAACCAATATATATTATATCAGATATACTACATTTTGTATTAATAAGTAGTAACATATCAATATTATATTATTATGTGGATCTGTTTGAAGTAATGAGTCATTTACTTACTATTTATAACAACTATGTATATAACAATGACAAAATTTGCTACAATTCTAATTATAATAGAATATAATGATGTGTGTATGATAGGAATGAATGCATCTCGTACAACAGTCAAAATAGATAAAATGCATCGACTTCATGGAAAAAGCGTATACCTGCAACAATAGTGCATGATAAATATGGAAATTGGAGTTCATATTGTAAAAATTTGGATCGATAAGAATACACTTTTATTTTAAACTTAAACAAGCGTAAATATAACTGAGCCATGAGAAATATCGTTTCGGTTAACAAGATAGCGGTCCTAAAAAGAACAGAGAATTATAATATTATGTGACATATACGTAATGCTATGAAATTGTGACAATGTACCAGATCGGTTTTAAAAATAGACTATTTGTTTTTTATGATAAAATTCTAAATAACAAGTTCCTGTAGAGAAAGATAATAAACTGACAATTAAATGTATAACTTCACAAAGTACCTTACGTTGAATAAACAAAAATAAATGTGCTTTTCATTATTTGAAAGAGTTTGATGAATAATCGGGGGAATGAACTAGAAGTGTAGTAGGAAAATGTTGAATAAAAACAGCAAAAAAACAAGAAACAAAAAGGATCACATCATTTTATAACATTGATCGAGCTGCAAATTATACATGAAAATATAAACAAATCTATATAAACGAAGTCAAGATCGAGATTTTATAAATTATAATAATTATTATGTTACAGATAAAATGACATATAAACCACTTGTACAATAAATATTGCTTAATTTTTTTTATGAAAGTCCATTAACGTGTGGTATGAAGGCGGCATATTTAATCTGCTAAGATACTTATTCTACCTGCATATTTCAGCGTTGTCTAAAATTTATTAAAAGTATATAAATCAACCTTATTATTTACTTTTGCATTTCATAGAGATTTTTCTTCCAAATAATTACTAAAATTCTATTTCAAGAAGCCTTTTTGTAGCATTGGACAACAGCAATTCTACGTACTATAAAAATTAGAATGAAAGTGTAGGGAGGGTGCTGAGACATACAAGTTATGACCTAGATATTGTGCAAGCAAGAGTGCAGGTTATCAGTTAGTAACAAAAAAGATGTTAAATCAATCACATTTGTGCAACGATGAAGAATCATCAACCGCCATCGAATCTTCGCCATTCATTTCTTGAGATGATAGGGACACATCAGCAGCAGGCTCGTGATTATCTTCTCTTTCTTCTTCTGCATCTTCATCGTCATCTGGCATAAGAATGGACACACTGCCCAACGGCAGACAAGAATAGGGCGGTGGCTGGATGAGACTGTTTGTAGCTGCCACTATGGGTGCTGGGGTGGGCGTTTCCTCCGCTGGCCTCTCTGTTAAAAGGGATAGAGGACATCAGAATGCAATGCAAAATAGCAGTCAAAAGTAATAGTTGAATGAAAGTAAAAAAATGTAGCTAAATAAAGAAATATAATTTAATATTAATATATGAAAATTATACTGGTATATAAATACTACAATTAAAATATTCTACATGATATAGTATAGAAATAAGTTATGCTTTATAATATAATATAGATGTTTACAAGGAATTATCTAAAAAATCAATGCATATATTAGAGTTTTTATATTTATATAATTTATATCACTGATAATTATGTTTAAAAATATTAAAAATGTCATTTATCAAAAAATGACTAATAATAATTGTAACTTGTATTTGAGTTAGGACAAACAAAGGTTACTCTTGAGTTTGACTATATCGCAAGAATGGAATGAATATCGGCATTTTCTTAATAGTTATAAATTAACACGTTTGCCTGCAATGGTTACAATACCAGTCACTCTCCAACCCTCATTAATAGTCATTATTTTCAATTATTCTTATAAAATAATTGTTTGTAAGATCTGATTTTATTACCAATTAAATTTTTTCTATACATAAAATAATCACTTATTGACAACTCAATAATTATTTTATTGAATCAAATTAAACTAATCTATTTTATTTATATAACTTTTTCATGCATACCTACATGCAGTTAATTTTTACTATTTCATTGTTTTGATAAAATTACTGAGAATGATAATCTTATATTGATCAATGCACACCTGATTCTTCGTGCTTAACAATTACTGTTTCACCTGCATCACACGGCGGCTCTGTTGTTTTTCCTCCTGTCACCTCCTGACTGGCTGCCGATTCTGTACCAATCGGCGGCTCACATGTGGCAGCTGTTGGTTGCTCTTGCTTCCTGATTGGTGGAGGAGAAGGCGGCTTAACCGGTTCGGGGAAGAGTTCCTCCTTAAGATCGGGCAGGAACTCACTGATTCGGTCCCATGTGAGTTTCCACATCTGCCCATCGCCGTCAGTTTCTATGCCCTCTGCTGAGAAGGAACCAGAGGCGATATGGGTGGACAAGAGTTGGCTGGGGTGATGGAGGTCCCCGCGCAGAATGTCAGCTGTGTCCATCACTAGGAGCATGTTCTTCAAGGATTCGGGGACCGCTTCGATCTGCAAGAACAGCGTATAGATATGCGTTGTTATCTGACTTAATTTATTATTATTATTGCGAAACATAATTTTCCTTTGCAAATCACAAAAAGTTAACTAATATTCCATTCAGAAAAATAATTACATATTTACAGTATTCTGAGAAATGATTGAAACCTTTAACAGCCGTCTAAAACGATGGACAAAAATATAGAAATAATTTTCGAATAAGAAGGAAAATGAATCAATCAGAACTCACTAGTAGGTCCGAGTTATTGGCGTGCATATACTTGTCAATGAAGTCAAGAATGGTGAGCCACAGTGCCACAAACGTTGGTAGTGAGAAGAGGGGGTTGAGGTGTTGCAGAAATACCTTACTGAGCAGGGTAGAAGCCCGCATCCTCGTCTCCTCCATACCTGCTGGATCCAAAGGTGCCACTGGCTCCAGTAAGGAGGAGAGGAGCGGGAAGAGGACCTTTGTGAAACAGGCCTCCCATTCGTTCGCGGTGAGAGAATGCAGGTCGGGTGCAAGAAGAGCCCGCTGTAGGTAGGTGACGGCTTGTTGACGGACTACGCGACGGGAGTCACAACACAGACGGGCCATTCCCTGAAGGGGTGGGATCCAGGAGGTCTTAATGTAAGATACATTTCCATAATAGTAAAGAATATTATAACAATAATATTTAATTAAATTTTAAAAAAGTGGACGTTGTGGTTATAAAGTAGAGCACATGTACTTAAAACGTAAAGCATATATTTTATCAACATAATTTATTATTCCACCCGAGTAAAATAACACTGTAAATTAGTAAGACGTGCTTAATAGTATGGAAACTAAACTAATTATATAGTAATCTTAGTAAGCACCAAACTAAACGCTAAACTTAGTAAGTGCATCACTAGCGGCTTTGTAAGTACTTACTAAGTTATCTAGGTGTATTGTACACAGGCATAGTTATGACGGAAGTGACTCTGCTAATTCCGAGCAGGACTAAATTGTTCATGACTATGATTTCGAGTTGAAAAACTCGAAAATACAGTAAATACGGGTTGATAAAACAAAATTCTAGTAAATTCAGGACGTTTGTTCATAGTTAGCGTGCATGCTGTATATTAAATTATAATAAGCATTTATCCAATTATATCCAACAATACCTTCTCATAATCTACATACAAAAACATCTAAGATAATGACGAAAGTCTCATGGCCAAATTACATTGGATTGTCTTAAAATTTAAAACTCCCGATTCCAGTTGTCCATGTTCAGCTGATGAAATTAAATGATTTGAAATTGCCTTGTAAATGCACGTAATTAGTGATTCATGACTTAAGTTTTGAAGATGTCAAATTAAATGCCATCACTAGACTTCCTTTCAATATAGTAGATACTGAAAAACACGACTTTGGTTATCTATATCAGCAAAAGACTTTCAAATATCCAAGATTTCAAATTAAAATTAGGAAACATAGATATTAATAGACATTCTGAGAAAATCTAAACTAGGATACTCATATAAAAATGTAAAAAAAATAAATATATATATACCATTAGTATACTATCTTAGGAAACAAGTACAAAAGGAAAAGTTACTCATCACTTTTAAGTATTTTATGCTCTCTGAACTAAACTATGCAATAGAATTACACATATGGAAGAAAAAAAATACATGGCTTCAACAACTTGAAATATGCCAAAATAGAATCTTAAAAACAATGTTTACAAAAAAACAACAGTTTATTTAGTACCTACTAATGCATTATACAAATAATTAAATTTATTAAAAATTTATGATCTGACTAAACTCATGCTAACACTTATACTTCACACTCTAAAATATATTCAAATGGCTTATATAAAAATCTTTACCTAAATAATTATATTCCAGAAAGAAAGTTAAGAAATATTAACAATATATATATTTAAAAAGGTGCTTATAGTTATAAAAATAAGGTGAGGCTTCTATAATATGGAATGATTTACCAAAAGTCTACAAAAAGTATCAAAATAGATCTATGTTTAAAGAAAGTATACTTAAACATCATAAATACACCAAATAAATAAAAAGTAGTTGCTTAATAGAAACAAAATATACATTTCTATATACATTCAAATTGTACAACAAATTAGAACATTAGTTACTCGTACCAATAACCCATAAACTTCTCATAACATTATCGTTAACATGGCTAACTTAAAGTTTGTATCTTATGAGTATATATATAATATTTATTAACATTAAAAGTCATATACTTGTGTTTTGTTTGTCTGAATATTAATCCTACTGTTATCATTTATTATTATGTTGCTCTGGGGCCTATTTCATCTTGTGCCGTCTTAAGGTGTAGGTACTTTTTATCATTATTATCGTTATTATTTTATCATATTATTATTATACAAGGTTGTATATTATCTTTCTCTGTACACGCGCTTAAATAGTTTTATCTATTGTATAACTCACTGTGGGTGATCGACTTGATCTCGAAAGATGCTTCGATTTTCCCTTTCATTGTACTAAGTATTTTCATATATTCTTTTCCTTGTCATAACCAAATGTATAATAATTGTACTATGAATAAAATGAGCTATTGTTATTTTAAAGCATGTTAAGTTTAAAATCTGTAATCTCCACAAACTTAAAGCTCGAAAACTGCAATTTCTATAAATCAAGTCACCCCTACAATTCACACTTCTATAGTACAGCTTACTTAATTTGTAGTTCAAAACTATGAAATACAATATTTCATTACTAACACTGCTGTGCTATTACCGATTGTAAATGTGATTTAAAGCATGAACTATTCTCTTTATATACTTGACGGATTTTTGTGTAACCAGATTTTGTGGTTAAAGAAATTGATTTATGAATTCAAAGCGTACCTGCAACAATGGACACCAACATTCTTCCCAGAGCTGAGCGGGCGTGGGTGGGGCAGATGAACCAGTGCTATTGCTGACGCTTCCTGTTGTACTGCTTTGATCTGAGGGGGGGCTGGTGGCGTTAGGGGTAGCGGGGTTGGGAGTAGGGACTGACTTTCGGGACCACTCGGTGTAGATAGAGGCTGCCCGGGTGTGCAGGGTGTGTAGGAGGTCTAGCAGCTGAAAACGAGGGAAGAGAGGAGCGAAAGGGAGAGGAGAGTTTGAAACACCTCGAATACTGGAGACCGAATATATCAAAAGAATATAAATTAAGGAAAAAATGTGTTGTATTAGTATAATAATAGATTCATTATCGGAGCCGGAAAATAGTACAGGTTTTTACAGGACGAAATCAAATCCATTTCCCTGGCATTTTTCTTCTCTTCACTATACTAGGGAATATGAATATATAAATAATGCTAAATAAGGTTACACTATTTCACGATAATATAATATATAATTAATAAAGCTACATTTAAAGTGTAACCTTCTAGGGGTTATTTAAACACTGTTTTACATTAAAGGATCTTAACTTTAAAAAGTAAAATGACCAATTTAGTTATAATAATAAGGTATAGAAAAATTGAACAAATTAATCTAAACAGCATCTATATAAATATATAGAAAGTCACTTTATTTTAAATGTTCATTATTAAAATTTGTTTCCTGGCTAATATAAAATTTTCCTAATAACAATATACCATGTACATGAATATATACCTACTACAAAAATAATTGGTCTATATTAACATAATGTAAATTTATCTTTTCAAGCCGTCTTTAAAACAACAGTACGAGGTTTGTGAGCTGTTGAAGAGATCTAATAAGGCCAAAACAGTGCTTCCCAGCTCTGCCCATACTGCTGCTAGTTCATAAATTGTGTAATTAATTAATTAATTAATTATAATATTTAAATAATCGTTAAATCTTCAATTATTCTTGTTAATAAAGAGTATTAATTACATTTAATTATCGATTTGTAGACATTATTATATAACACGCGTTTTGTTTTTAAATATTGAATCAGTTGGAACAAAAACGGGTCCTGTCCAACCCAGAGATTTATTTGTTTTACAAATAATTAATAACGTTGAGTATTTCAAATAAACCGTCACCAATTCAGAATTAGATAACCATATACCAAAAGACGTACTGTCTAGTGTCCAGCCATAAAAATATACATAAAATGGAAGAAAACAGAACTGAACTTCGTGTTGGCGCAAAAGTATGCAAAATACAAATTTGAATAATAGAAGTGGAACATGTCATAGTTGAAGATATAAAAAGCAAACCTTACACGCAACCAGATACCCGAAAAATAAAATATCAAATCAAAATTACCACTGAATTTGAGATTGGATTAGTTAAAACCATAAAAATAGAATAAAATGTTGCGAAGAATAAGCGGCAAATTAAAACATAACAATATGCAATAGTATAATACATAGACAGGTAGAAAAGAAGCACAAATACATATTATAGTTGTGATGGTGGAGTAGGATATGGTGGGTTGAAAGAGAATTACCACAAGGATGATTTTTCTCATGCGTTCCTGATGCTACAGTTGAAATGGAAATGGGTTTGAGAACAGGGAGTAAAATAGGAAATGAATGGGTTAAATGGTCATCAGTTATACATAATATCATAACAGGATAGTTACTACTGTCTTATTGGGACACTAGATAAAATAGAGCATAGAGTAATTAAACATAGAGTTTCGACTCTTATCGATTCTGTATGCAATTCAATACTACTATTCAGCTACCTGAAAACTTCTGCGCCAAAAAATGTTTTAAAAACCGACAGCAACGAATCATTTTATGTTGTAAAACAGTTTTAGATATATACAGGCAATAAAAATAATTACAAACAACTTACGTACATATGTCAAAATTGTATGAACATACATAATATGTATATATATTTTGCTCTTAAAATTAACTTAATACATATTTTAGTTTACCAATTAACAAAAGATTTTCTATTGCTGAACATTTACAGCGCGATATAAATATATATGAAATTAAAAAAAAAGAGTCAAAACTGTTTAAGTACTCTATGGTAAAGAGGTTGGGTCCTATTCTATTACTAACTGTAAACTGTTTGTACATATTTATCTATACGAGTGAAGATTAAATATACAATAAAATTATTATATATATATATATAAGATGGTTAACCCAGTTATGAATAATAATATATGATAAATTGCGATCTCGCTTTGACGGGATACATACAAATCTTAATGCTGCAGCGTAAATCAGTTTATTAAAGCCATAGTATGTATCGGGGTTCGAGCCCACTACCTTCGGGTTTGAAGGTAGGATTCAAACACACTTGTCTACCTCTCCTTGTAAACAATCTGATTTGCAATGCAGCATTGAGATAATTACCGATTCATTAGGTATCCCGTATAAGACTATGGCTACTAATTAATTAAGGTTTGAATATAATATAGCCCACCAGATCGAAATTTGCCCTATATTATATTTATTTACATTATAAATTAATAAACAATGATTAAATCTGACCCATGTAATGAACAAAAACAGATAATTGTATATTATCAAAAAATTATATACGATATATAACTTATATTATAATAAAATTCAAAACTTATTATTGTATAATTAATTTTTCCTTACAACCAAACCACAAAAATAAAAAGGAATATTTCTGTCCTTTAATTTTTAATAAATAATTTCTCTTCCCCACTCCAATCAGAAAATAACGTTTGTAACCACAAAAACTTATAACATTATACCTGGTGATTTGTGCTAGATTTCGAACCTAACAGTGTTAAGTGTCAAACATAGTTTATAAACAATATGTAATTATGTCCAGGACAATTCTTCGATGTATTTCAATCTTTGTTGTCAGTGTCATATACAACAGCGACGTTATGTCTGGAGCGAAGATATAGAGCATAATTTTTTTCATAGGTATATTGCTATAATTATCCAATGATATATTAGAATAAGCCTTTTCTGCTACTGATCCTGTTCAATCATTGGTTAGCAACGAAACATGGTGACGTCAGAAGTCTACATTGATTTCCACAATGAGGTTTTTATGCTGATAAACCTGCATAGATATTTAGATACCTGAATGATATGTTACTTTCTAGAGAGAAGTTGTAGTTACCAAGGTAATCACTAATTTGCAGTTTGAAAACTATATTATGCAAATAATAAGGGAGTATATGAAAGCAAACAGTAAAACGTTAAGATCCAAATATCATACATTTAAATATAAATTATTTAAAATAAAAATATCAAATATATAAGCCTTTAAAATGTCAAAGTACGTCTTAATAACCTGGTAAATAATGAAATTGTAATGACATGGGCCAGGCATGAAGACACTTAACCCACCTGTATAGAGACGTTATGATATCCAGTCTCGTGGTCTGAATCACTCTCCTGATCCGCATCACCCGCCTCTCCAGTCCCCGCATTGTGGGGTATCGAACGACTCCTCTTCATAGCAAAAGTCTTCCCTCCCCCGACACCACTCCTTCCACCCCCACCAGAACTGTTGCTACCACCCGGTCCAGCTCTGCTACCACCAACATTAGCTCCTGAAGGGCCAACACTCCCAGAGTCATGGTCAGACATGCCACCACCTCCCCCGCCTCGACTGTCGCTCATGTCGGATGAATGGTGAGTCTGTTGTTGGGCTGAGGCGCGTGCGCGTTGTTTTTTGCTGCCACCTTGTAGGAAGGGCATAATCTTTATAATAATGTAAAGAAATATCATTGGCTCTTCAAAGAACTTTTTTCTCAGTGTTCAATTATTTGTATGCTCTTTTTAATGTACAAGATAACAATATTTTTAACTTGATAGAGTAAATGACTTTTTAGGTTTTATACATTTAATATTCCGTGCGCATGGTAAGTCTATAATCTATCGTAAGACACATTAATATTTCGATTATAAAGTAGTAGAATAATTCAGAAATCATTGTTCAATGTAAGTGTTAAATCAAGTTAATAAATATATCTAATACAACATTTATAATTTTAATAATATTCGCAATGCTTTATTGATTCACATTGCGAATATAAGCCAGATTCTTTAATCAATATTACCATTGCACATGCAAAAAGCCTTTGGATGTGCTTTATTAAAAATTATGGTCTGTGGATCGTTTAAAATTACATTTCACAGTGAATTGTGTATTTGTGAACTGGTATATTTAATAGGTTGTTATGCAATTAATAATACTTTACCAGAAGACAGCGAAATGATGACTATGTTGTGAAGTATGAAGTTAAATTTACCAGTAGAGGCAGCAGAAGTAGCAGACACGCCAGCCATAGACTGTGAATGTGCCAGCTGATGATGATATCTATGTGACCGTCGTTGACCTTGCCTACCCCCGTGGAGGCAAGCCTCAACAAAGACCCGGAGAGCATGAACACAGGGCCCGAAATTAGAGGGAGTGATATGAGCCGGATCACGGACCAGAAAGGCCAGCGTCTCGCAGGCCTTGATGAGAGAGCGAGCGTCCTTGTGTCGGAATTGGAGTTGGAGGACGATGCTGAAGGGATTAACTGGAGGCAGACCCTCGCTACTGAAGAGATGAACTACTGGCGCTGGAGTCGTGGTGAGGCTGGTCCGGCGGGACGTCGCGCTGTCTGGGTCTTCTTCGGTGCCGACGCTGGCGGCTTCTTCTGAGGGGGCTGAACAGACAGAGAGATCCATAAATAACGTGGTCCAATGGTGATAATCAATACTCAAAGACACAGGACAATAAGACTTTAAGAGTTGTATTATAAAACACTCGTAGCCTACTTGCGTGCGTCAAAGTAAGTCAGACAATTTGACATAAGGAACGAACCTGCAGTAGCGTCTTTATCAACGAGTATCCAACCACCAGGAGCCGCTACAGGAGAAGCCCGTTTACGTCCCCCCTCATAGCGCAGTTCACTGTCACTCGTGTAGCCTCTAGACTGTCCTCCAGGCTCACTCCCACCTCCATTGGTGCTCCCACTGCCCGCGTCCTGTTGGCGCTGGGGTGGGAGTTCTGAGTCGCTTTGAGCCGCAGACGAAGCTGCCTCTGCCGCACCGTGATGGCCGTGAGAAGTTCCGCTAGCTGATGTGGTCCCTGGAAAAGAGATCAGGTTAGTAACAATGAAGTGACATTATATAATGACAACAATAAAATACCACTTTTGTGAGATTTAACAACTAGACAGAAAATGTATCTACTATGCGTTAGTAATGCGTGTAATAGCCAAAAATATTTTATTTTGCCTGAGAATGTAATAAGCTGGCTAATGAGAAGTACTTGAATCGAAAGAAATTTACAGACAAGACATTTACCGCTTAAAATTACAATAGAAATTGAAACATTATTAATTACTTTGTTTAAAAATGTTTATGAAACATTAATTAATATCCCATCATGTATGATGAGATATAATACATAATATTTTGAGAAATAAATTAAAATTGACATTTTAATGCAATAAGATTTCAAAAGATTTATCTTCAGCATTTAGAAAATTTTGCACGTAAACTATGTACTTATACATTATATCTTTTAAATGGGTAAAACAGGAAGATTTTGTCTGCAACACCGTTTAAAAACAATTTTGAATTTTGAAATAATTTGTCTTATAGCACTATCAAAATTCTACTTGCGAGTAATTCGGCTTTACTGTCGTGCATTTGAATAGCAGTAAAAATGTAAAAACTGCGAGGTATCTTTTAGATAAATTATTAATCAATTAAAAAGTCATATATTATTGATTTTTTAAATTCGATTAACTTGTTTGGCTGAATTCAGAAAATGTCTTCACACTACTTTGCATTGTAGTACCTGCGTTTCCAGCGGCAGTGTAGGGTTGTTGTGGTGGCCCAATAAGCACGAGACTGGCAAGATGCTCGGGTATAGGGGCCAATTGGGAGGCCAGTTGAGCCTTGTAGTGCGCCGAGGGGATGGTAGAAGCTCCACACACCTCCAGCAGGGAGAAGAGAAGTTGCCAGTGCTCGGGAGCAGGGATGTTAGCGGCATGGGTGTGTAGCAGGTGGTGCAGACCGTAGACGATCTGGCGACAGACTGTGGCCAACAGGTTGGGCTTCATGAGCATCAGGAGCTTCAGACAGGAGAACACCTGATGGTTGCGGGGTGAAAGAAGAAAGACAGTAGTTGCTTTTGAAGTCTCATAAGTCATTATGTTCACTTCAGTGAGTGATTAATTATTAATTTGCTCATTTGATGATTAATACTGCTTATTAATTGCTATTTTTATAGCCAAAAATTGCAAAAGTTGGTTAGCTAATCAAAAATAAATTAATTAACAATATGTACATAACATAATATATCATAGATTCGTTTAAACCTTAAAATAAATGAAATAAAAAGGTTAGCTTTGATTTGAAATGTTTTATTAACACAATATAACATAGATTCGTTCAAACCTGAAATAAAGAGTTTAGCTTTAATTTTCAAAATGTTTGTTTTTGTTTAATTGAAAAATTGAATATAAAGAAATTTTCATTATAAGGAATTTGCTAATCAAAGTAAAATTTAGCTTAAAAAGGAAAAAATATTTGGCTAGCAAATTCCTTATAATGAAATTTTTTCTTTATATTCAACTTTTCCATCAAACAAACAATAATAAACATTTTAAATTTATTTATTTTTTATTAGCTAACCAACTGGGTTTACATTCAGCAATATTTGTATCAAATATATCATTTAGAAATTATATATAAATTATGTTTAAAAAATGATTCATAATGATGCATAATATTATGTACAATAAGGCTAATATTATTATTAACATATATAATTAATAATGTTCAGCTAATGTTCAACGCTCAGCGCAGCGCATATATATATTGAAATTCTCTTATGTTATTTAGTTTTATAGTGTAACAGTTTCTTCGACAAGGAGACTGTGACGGTGATCAACGGTCAACTTGCATTGAGAACAGATAGTATTGATAGATATTGAGAATCAATAGCAATTTTATTATCCAATAAGAGATCTGACAGATTTATTAAATAACTGCGCTGAACCACTGAACGTGTAATGTTTAAGAATATTTGATAATTGTCAATTTATGAACTTAAAAACTAATTATTTAAGCTCCATGAGATCGGATCGGAACAGCTTTAATATATTATATATTAATCCTCTCGTTTCACTGTATACGAAGTTATAAATAAATTGGATAAAATTAAAGATACAAAGTTCTTTATTAGATGAAAATCTTAGAAAGAAATTATTCCAAAACGCTACATTTTGAAGTGCTATATCTTCAGATTTTCATGAAATTTTCATATCAGATAGATGTATAAAGGGGATTGTTAAATATAACATTTCAAAGTTTAAATTTACATTTTTCTCTGCAGCTATTTGAAAAATACCCCATTTTCAGCTATCCTATAATACCTCTTGCATAGTTCGTAGCTAACGACCTATTACCATAGTATATAGATATAAGATCGTTGATATATTATATTTGTCTTAATATATTGAATTGGTATTTTTTGTAATTGTAACCACGAAACCATGAATTAGATGCAATATGCTTCTATGTGTATTAATATTTTATAACAGCTGCGTTCATACTTGGAATATAAGTAATAATATGATTCTATCAACACACAATAAATTAGGAAATTATTTCGCAAAACCCACCTCTTCAGTCATCTCCTGCTTCCTGAGCAACCTGATAGCCAGACGCAGAAGCCCCACCACACACCTCTCCAGCAGGAAGGTGGGCTGTGGTGAGATAATCATAGCAGCGTACATGTAGACGTGAACATAGGGCCAGAGGTTGGGCTGCATACGATCCCGGTTCTGTAGGAGGACACGGATGAGAAGCTCTAGAGAGAACACTCGACTCTCTTCATCGTCAGTGAAGAGACCGGGAAGACTGTCTTGAATGGCGTCTCCTTTTGTGGCGAGGATGAGTGCACGGACAAGTTCTGTGAGACTGGCGTCCTGGATGGGGGGATCATTGTGCCATTGTAGTAAAAATATAATTTGAAAATATAAAAATATTAGGCAATTCGTCATTACAGATATTGAGAGAATTAAATTAACAAAATATATAAGCAGATTTCTGATTATAAAAATGTTAAACTTTTCCGGGCTTTCCAGAATTGTACTAACCTTGAAAAATAGGCCCAATTAAAAAACTATAAGAACTAAGAACTTGATTTTAAATCAATACTATACCTCAAAACGACTATTATTAATTATGAGCCATGAAAAAATTACAGTTTACGTAATTTTGACATATTCTTACAATATAGTTTAATGCAGAATTAGCCTTTCTCTACTTTTTTCTTTCGTGTTTTTAATTAAGATGACAACGTTTGAAATTGAAATTATACAAAAAAGACATGAAAAGTGCTCATTGGTAGATAAACATAACGTAATAATTAATTAAAATGAGTTTACTTATATTATTGTAAAGTTACAACGCTAAATGATTAATATTTCCCAAAATCAATAATCAAGTAATATTTTATTACAGAATTTTCGGTGCAATTTCTACCCACCTGGAGGAACTTGGAGTCCTCAAGTAACTGATCAATGTGGCATTCACGTATGACCTCACATGATCTCTGACGGGCCGCTACCTCCTCCTGGCTGGGACCTCGACTACTCCCCGAGTCCGAGGAAGTAAAGTAGAGATAGAAGGAGGAGAGCATACCCGTGTTGTTCCCGCCTCCTGCCCCTCCTCCAGCTCCACCTAGCAGGGAGGAGGTACCAGCCTCGCGGGGTAGACGGACCTTACCCTCGGGGTGGACAAAATCTTCCGTCTCCATGAGTTGGTCAGGTAGAAGTCGGGCCCGATAGAGCTGGGCAAGACAGTCGAGAAGGTGTTTCCAGCCCTCACGCAGGATATCGGAGTGACGGAAGGCCAGTTGGAAGACGGTCCGACAGGCCAGTTGAGCTTTGGTGTTTCGTCCAAAAGAGGTAGGCAGTTGTTCCGGAGACTGGCGTGGAAAAAAACAAGATTTATGGATGGTTCATAGATGACTGAAACAATATAAAAGCATAAAATTAACTTTAATCTAGTAAATTTTATTTATTTCAAATAATATTAAAGTATTTTTATAAGTTCTTTATTCTAAAAAAACATCCTAAATGCATTTCTTACATTGGAATTATTTGACCTTAAATGACCCCGTTGCTAAGGGAGATATGACAAAAAGTTCACAGGTGCCCGATAACCAGTGATGGAATCTAGGCGATTTTACTAAGTTTAAAGAGTATCGGTTGCTTAGTTACCAAAATATAGCCGTTTAAAGTAAATATACTTTCAATTCTGTAAAAAGCTTTAGAAATTGTCTACCTATGTAGTAGCTCGAGCTCATCAGGGACATACTGCACATAACTGGTCGATTTGACGGAAACTATACTAAAGAAGCAAAAATAAGAATATGTTTAATGAGGCATATTTAAATTTAAAATATCGTTAAATCAACAATAAATTTAAATTATTTATAATATGAAAATACACAAAAAACCTACAATTTAAATAATTAGAGTTCGCTCGTAAACTAAAGAATTCTCTACAAATTTCCTGATGAGCAAGTTTACTTAAGGTTAATAAGTAAAGATATCCGATTTTTTTAAATCCTGTTATAACAGCTCATAAATGTATCACAAGACGATTAGCCAAATAAATAAATTCTGTGCCGAAAAGAATTCCTAGAACTAATGAGAACAATTATGGCAAAAAAGAAAGCGTAAAGAGAATTGCAAAAGCGTGTAACCAAAGATAATAGAAAGAAGAGAATATACTCTTTTTATGTTATCTACGAAAATAGAAATGATGGTTTTTTCTAATAATTAGCAATCCATAAGAATTAATTGGATCATTATTTTGAAAAATAATAGTACATTAGACATGCATCTCATAAATGTAAATTCTGTTGGTTTAAATTTTACATAGCGATTGGTATTGTTAGTATAGTTGTCACGCAAATTAAACGACAGAAGGAAAATAGTCTGAAAAGTTTATATTAATTGATTCTCCTTAAAGAAATCTGGATTTACTTTACATGCTATTTTAATTTAGTATGGTAATAATTAAACAGTATAAAAAAATATTATATTATACATTTATCTATATTATCTATTATACCTTATCTTGATAAATTCAAAAGACTTCCTCCGTTTCGTTTTAGCTTAATATACTAAAACAAAATCTAAGAAAGAATAATTTAAAATGCTGCAAAATATAGGGACAAATACACGAGTACACCATTCTTCTAAGTTAAGGATCCGATAACCTCTCTTTCTCTCCTTACCTCTGACTGATTGAGCAATGTCGTAAACTTGCAGAGGGAAATGACCATATTGTCAAAGACATCCGAGAGGCCATAATGCGCCGAGATCATGGCACACTTCCGGAATCCGGCGATGACTTTCTGGTGGGTGTTGGCGTCCGTCGTCTTGTCAAAGATAGAGCTGAGAGCGGCCATTGTAGGCCCCCAGATCAGTTCGAAGAGGGCCACATCGAAGGTCCCGGTGGCCGCGTGCATGAAGCGGCCCTGGTCAGAGAGACCGCGTCTTAGCAGAATCTGGAATGAAGGTAGTGCTCAACGACCATAAATTCATAAAAGCGAATTAATCTTGTAAAGATAATTGTCATTCAGTGGAACTATTATAAGAAATCGTGATTGCTTTAATGAAAAGAAAGCAATATAAAATGTTGACAATTTATCGTTTTCATTAAGTTTAGTAGCCAATAGTAAAAATTTACCTAACACGGAAGTAGGTTAGACAAAACTAATATATTATCATATAAAATATACATATTTTATTGAGAAATAAATTCCACTGTTTATTGTCACGATATTATGCGCTAATAATTATAATCCTGTACCTCAATGTGAAATATTAATTAAATTATTATGAAAAATCCATTAAATAATTCTAATATGTGATATTAAAAACTGAATTTAAAGGGAAAACTCATAATATTGTCTTATACTGCGCACAAGACTAGTATCATAATATATTGATTAATAAGTAGGTAGTTAATTCTTTGGAGGTCATACACAACCATTGCTACCCACTCCTCCCCGTCTACTCCCATGCCCACCTTCCAGAGGTAGTTCTCTCGAACACTGCCAGCCTGTTCAGAGGGCATGACAATCTCCTCATTGTGGATGGCCCAATAGATCTCTTCCAAGAGTTCAGGATCGAAGTCATCGCCTCCGTTGATACCTGTCAGTGGATTGGCAGAAGTGGCAAGATGAAAATCGAATTATAGATTACAAAATTCCAATAAGAAAGCGTACAATAATAACTTTATAGAATATTAGCCATAATATTGTCATCTTCCAAAGTGAAAGAACAATAAACTTTGTTAAACTTCTTTTAGTCAGTAAACCTACCCTTCACATTCTTTCTAAAATCCTCAACATTCATTGGTGTGTTCTGTTTCTTGGAGTTAGGGTTGTGCTGGTCCGTATTAAGCATGACCACAGCATAGCTGAGAGTGAAAGTAGCGTCAGTGTTGGCGAAGGGATCCCCGTTAGTGCGATGCCAGACCTCAGCAAAGTGCTCCAGTACGTGCTGGATGAGAGGGGCCTCACCCGGGAGACGGAAGGACTCGAGATATTGCCGGAGAGCTTCGTCTAGGCGAACATCCTCGAATGTGAAGGACCTGATGGAAAGAAGAGGGGTGGAGATATTATGAACAAAACTAAATGATTTAAAGAATAAAAGAAAAACAAACAGTTGTACGATCAATTATTATAAAAGTTCAAACGTTTTCGAATATTGTATGTATATTCGAAAACGTTTGAACTTTTATAATAAACGATCCTACAATTACTGTTTATTTTTATTTTTTATTTAAATCGTTTTCTCTACTACAACATTAAAAACTAAATGATATTCATGCTGGATGAACGCTTGACAATAAGGTCTTTTTTATGTACTTGTAGAACAACAATTAGTGTTCCTAGATATGCCTACATTCTTGAAAGACATCACAAAGACAGACTGAACTTACCGAACAAAGGCTTCGAGGATAGAGGCATTACTCTTAGCACTGATGTAGTCTCCAATCATGCGTTTGTCGAGTCGTGGATCCTCTCTCAAGAGCTGGGCAACTTCAGCGGGGTCGAGGGGATGACTCAAAAGTCCATGAGTCTGCAGATAAGCCACTCCGTCCTTGGGCTTGTGGTTAAATTTCTCAGTCCCGTTCAGGAGCAACTGCACAACATGACGATTGAAAAATATTTATCATATTGTGCTGTTGGTTATCGTAATATTCAACCATTTTAAATCTAAAAATTGTTTAAATATTTAGTCAGTATATTATAGTCTATCAGTTATATCATACAGTTAATTAAATCTAACATGAGTATGCGGAAACCAATTTATTAACCTTTTCACAATGGGCGTATTAAGATTTGATACAAGGTATGATAGTAAGCAACGTTTATAAAAAGTGTTAAAAAAATCATTTATCAATCTAATTAATTATTAAAAAAAACATGAGATTTCACGAATTAGTTTAATGATCTATGTATTTTAGCGGTATCATCCAGAACGGACTACTCTTAAAATTAAAAGGATTAAATTAATTAACGATTGGCTCAATTTGTGATAGTTAAATGACATACGATATTTCAATGCGATTAAATCGATTAAAACCACCTCGTAAGCGGCATTATTTGTGACCTACTCATATTATAATTAAACATACTATTTATTATATTTCGCAATTATAAACGTTGACCTGCCCCATTTATGATAAAAGATTACGACTTATTAACAAAAAAAGTGTGTGACCTACTTCATTGATATAAGTCATAAAAAGGCGCCGTATTTATACGTTTTAAAAAGTTGGTAATAGAGTATATTCGCGATAAAAAGACAATGAACTAATCTATTCTCATCAAAAATGCAATCTAGTTTATTTGAAATAAAGTCAACATTATTTCACTTTTTGATTTGTATAAAATTCGCGAATGATAGTTGTAGCCTATCAACGAATTAGCTTATTTTAAAATTGATTGTCTTACCTGCGGAATATTCTATAATAAAAGTAGAACAAACCAATCTACCTTCTTCTTGTGTTTGGCAGCAGCAAGTTGCTCTTTAGTGGGAATCTGGTCAGAGACGGGCATCCTATTAGGCCGGATAGACGGTCCTCTTCGGCTGCAGGGCCGACTACCTACGCCAGAACTGGAGACAGAGGCAGTGGCCGAAGAGGCGAGTTGTGGGGGAAGAAGAGGCAGGAAGGAGGGTCTAGGGGCCTGTGCGGGTGTCGCTGATGGTGCAGGCTCATTGGTGGTGCCTGCTGCTACTGATGGGTCATTACCTGAATCCGCAGCTCCAGTTGATGATGATACTGACGAAAAGGCTTCTGCTGTTGTGGTTTCTTCTTGAGACTAAGGGGATGGGAGTTAAGAAGAAAACGCGATATTAATATGATAGTAAGCTCAATTTGAACATACTTTAAACAGACATCTATCGTTTTTAATAAATCTTCAAAAGAAAGTTGTTATACGGCTGATTTGAGGGGTCCTGTCAAATACTTTCATGACTTTACAAGGGACATCCATAAAGTAACCCACCACTCCTCTCTGTACTTGTGTATACAACATCATAATTATTTATAATATAAAATAAAGCAGAAAATATATCAAAATAAAAACAGTATTGTTGCTGTACGTAAGATTTGGACAAAATTATGAGTTTCAAGCAACGAAAACCAAAATGTTCAAATAATTTATTAGACCCCTCCCTTGAGCGTACGTACTTAATGGATTGCTCCAGATATGTTTATTTTAATAGAAATGCTCAAAAAGAAAGTATATAGGAATAGATAAAAAAGAAATTACACCACTTAAGGTCCTCGATATATCATTAAGATTCACCTTATAGGAACGCTTTGAAGATAAACGCATAAATGTATTTCTAAGAATCCCATTGAACATTTCGTCTAGTTTTATGAATACTTAGGTCTATGAATAAATATTTTGCGATCAAAATACTTTTAAGAAGTAGACATTAAAATATACAGCCATAAAATCATAGTTAAATTTTTTTAATATTGACAACCATTTTGACATTTCACTTACTATTAGGCGAAAATAAAATTAAGATAAAATAGGCCGAAAGTAGGGCAGAAAATACGTCGAAAATAAAATAATAATAAGAGTAATTGAAACATCTTTATTGAAACTAAGAATTTTAGAATTCGTAGAATATCCATTCATTTTTTCTAATTTCCTATAATAAAAATAATACATTTTAAATGGCTTTATCTCGATAATCCAACAACCGATAACCTTAAACTTTGAAATAGTCTAGAGGCCATCATGGCATAAAGGTCAAATATATTTATTATCGAATTTAAAACAAATATCAATATTAGACTTTAGATGATCTTGTTGCTAAGAAAAATATGACACAGTGTACAACTACACCGAAAGCCCGTAATCGCTAGACTATTCCAAAGTTTCAAGGTCCTCAGTTCCTTGGATATCGAATTAGTCGTTTGAAATATTCTATATAAAGTGTTCGTTACTTTCTTTTTTGGTAAGAAATTAAGGAACATACTGCATATTATGTCAAACAATGATCATGCCGCTCATGATGGAACTCACGGAAGAAGTGAGAGCTGCCTTGTGATCTGCGATACGGACCGCCCGGCTATTGCAGTGCTGCTCAATGGTGTCAATGACCGCGAGAAGGGCATCCAGGGAAAGAATATGCGTGCTCACGAGGCGGGAGACGGGGGGAAAGGAGACATTCTTGGATAGAACGCTAGAAAGGTCCTCGAAGAGATTCGAGCAGAAGAGATCACAGTCATAGTTGAGGTAGAGCTCGGTCACGAAGCCGGGGATGCGCCACAACTGGACAATGGACTCGAGGGCTATCTCACGCTGTTCGAAGGAGATTTTCTCCGACTCAGAGGTGATAATCTCCATCAGACGAGTCAGGTACATCTGGAGAGAGGATAACAGGAATATAAACAACACCAATGAAGAAAACATTTGTTGTTTAGAAGAAATACCTACTATTTACAACCGAAACATGTCATGCTTTGTACAGGTCAGAGCTTTTTTGTAAAAAGTACAGAAAACTTTATTTACCAAAGTTTTGTATATATTTTAATACCACATTTACAAATTAAAAGAGAAAATATTTATTTACTTAAGCTTCTTCGCATTACAGGAAAGAAGTTTGTTATCCAAACAATGTTAATTTTCAGACTTTAAAAAGGTCATACAAGGTACTGCAACCACAAAGAAAATGTACACAAAAATGGCGTCATAAGCTGCAAAACTTATGTAAAATTAAAGTAATATAACATTTACGTAACACAATTTTATTATTAGACACAAAGGAGCCCTACCTCTAGCTGGAATTTAAGATGACTTCTTGTGGACTCGAAGAGAAGAAAACAGACGCGGAGTGAAGCGGCGAAGAGGGACAAGCGTTCCGAATTTAGGAGCTTAATTGACAAGAAAAGGATATACCAAATAGAATAAGTTGATTAAACCTTATATAGATAGAGAAATATATAGATATAAATCAGTATTATATTACAGTAATACAGGTGATTTGTTTTCCAATTTTAAGACCCGAATGGATGTTATATTGGATATAATAATTCAGACATTACGGAAATGAGTGCTAACAGACTAAAAAAGCTTACCGTCATGAGATTCTTGGTCATGTCATCCTTGACCATATCTAAAAGTAGCTTATTGACCGGCAGATTGTCCGCGCCAGACTCTAACGCCACAGTGAGAAGACTTAGACCCATATGGATCATCGTGTCGGGATTGCCCTCCGGTGTAATTAGAGAGACCAGAAAACGAAAAAGTTCTCGAACACAGGGCATCCCATAGGGGATACGACTGCTTGGAGTGCTGCTATTGTTGTTTCCAGCTGCTCCACCGGCTGACGATGATGAGAAGGTGGACTGAGAGCTACCTTTGGTTGTTTGGTTGCCGCTGCCTGTGTCAGCTGCACAGGTTGTGAATAGATGTTACTACCTTGTTAGTAAATTGACAATTAATAATACGTAAGTTTTTATTAAAAAGTTGGAAAAGATTCTTCTGACTTCAGTTTGCCTATTTATAAGTAGTATTATTAGATAGATAGATTATTCAAAAATAGTAACCAAAATGAAATATATTATTATCATAGATATTAGTATTACACAATATTATACTACTCATTTTTTTAATATGAATTAGAAATATTAACGCAACATCTATAGCTGGCACATATTACACTTTACAATTTAATATATTAGTACTACTTCATGATTTAAATAACCCTATCGAACAAAACATTATATAACATTTCAATGTTTGCTAGTTTTTATAAATTTTAAACTTAAAAAAATCGTTTAAAAAAGTCACAACGTTAATAATGAACACATAATATTAATTGTCATTGCAATATTCTTTCTAAGCTTCACAGATAAAACACAATTTTTAACAAAAAAATCGTATTCCTTCAAACCAAATAAGCCAAAAATAACTGAAATAAAAGCGTTAGTTAGGCCCTACTAATATTGACAACAACTAAATTAGTAAGTTTTGGGTATAATATAATAAATTCTGGAGAAAAAATTGAAACTGCAAAACAAATTATAGTATTAATTATGTAGCATCAATGTTGGTACAGTAACCAACCTTGTAATAAGTAAACATTTAATATTGTATATTAAAATTTTATAAATTGTTAACTAGCCTTTGATATTAGAATTTAATATAGAAACTAGGTTTTTCTTTTAGTAGATATTCATAAATAATTATATTTGAACAGTGTTCATAAATAATTATATTTGAAAAGTGTTCAAAAATATTCTACAGTAGCAATAATTCAGAACATTCACGCAAAAATGTTGATTGACACATTAATACTAAAATAGTCACAAATAAATAGTATCAAACATGTCTTCAGCGCCATTAAAAAATTCCACAAGCAGTTATATTTAAAGTACATTAACTCCTTAGTGAAACCTAAATGGTTTAAAAATAGAAGTTGCTAATGGGAAGACATTTTAAACTTTAACAACCGCAAAATTCGATTTTATTGAAAAATATACAAACATGACACTACCGAAAGCTAAGGCAACTCGAAGCAATTGAAATAATACCTAATAAGAAAGCATACCGAAGCTTATGCATAAAAACAGCATACATATGGGGGGAGGGGAGGGCAGGAGGGCAGGAGTTTAAAATTAAAAAAGGGAAAGCGACAAAAAGAATAATTAACCAGTTTACCGTCTTCGTAATCTACACAAATGAGGAATAAGATAAATATTATAAGCACTATTAAACTACTACAGGACGCGGGATTGAAACATAATGTGGTGCTACGGTCTTAGCTGCTTATACAGTACTAGCTAGTATCTTTAGTATATCATTGAAATAGATTAAATATGTCAACAATAATAGCACTATAAAATCAGAGTAAACATATTTTAAGTGGAGGAAGAGCATTTGAAATATATATATAACAGTAAAATTTAAATTCCAAACAATATTACTATTACTGATGCAATAATAGATAATAATAAATAAAAATAATATGTTGTATTGAACGATGGTCAATAATTTTAGTATGAAGTATTTTGTTATTATATTTCATAGCAAAACACTGAAAACTCATGTAGATCACGTCGTAACGATACCACGAAACTTGGTAAACGTCAGCCAAATACACTTTTAGTGAAAAACGTAATTTAATAGTATATTATTATAGAAAATTTTCAAATAATATCTATTTAAGTGATCTGTTCATTAAAATAAATAATAAAATGAACATCTAGTATACTTTTACGTCTACTTAAAAATTACGTAACACAACTTGCAAAAAATGATTAAAATTACAATTACAATTAATCGATGGCGAAAAAATTGAAGTAGTGACTATGTCAAAATTCTCAACTCTGTTGTCGTTGACAGATGATATATAATTATTATCTAATCGAGTGTTAATTTTATGACAACTCTCACCGGAATGCCCAGCACTTCCCGGCTGTTGCTGACCAGTCCCTGGGGTCGTGCTACTTGGGTCAGAACCAACTGCTGGATCACTTGTGAAACGAACTCCACGCGGGTTCGTGTAGTCACTGGTCGAGGAGGCGGCTGTTGTGTTAGTCTCTGATCTCATTAGACCCGAGTCTTCACTAGTTGACTGTGGAGTGGAAACAAAGGAGAGTGGAAGCCAATTATAATACGATGACAAGGCTACTCACCTAACTTCGTGAAAACTCAATTCAAAATGGACAAACTGTTACCAACTGCCCAATTGTGTCATATATTTCATTATGCAACCTCATTATACCTACCTCTGTCATGGAGGCAGCCTCATCCAATGTGAGTCCAACAACTCTTGATTCACTGCCGGCACTCCCTGCAATATCAGGGGTTGAGGCCAACTGATGGATCGTAGTCGTACCAGCAGGTGTGGTTGCTTCACTTGGCGTTAGACCGGCTGCCTCACTCTCTCCACTTCCGCTCACTTCTGTGTGTATAGTAAGGATAATGACTATAAAGAATAGAGTTCGGGTTTAATAAAAGTCCAAAGCCCTAGAGATAAGAGGACATTTCGATATAGTACGAGTATAGTGAAAAAGTGTGTATACTATATGAAGATAAATAGTAGACTAGTTTTTATTTGCTTAATAATATTTTCAACCTAAAGTAATAGTAAACTTACGGTCGGATATTTCAGCAGCAGCTACCACAGCAGATCCATTCCTGCCGCCTCTAGCTGTTGACGCTGTAGTGCTGGATTTAGCCTTGCCCACTGTAAAGGCGGGGGTGGTGGTGCCAGCTCCAGCAGTAGTGTTTGCCATGGAAGAGGAAGCTGACGCAGTACTCCCACCACTAGTAGAAGAAGCAGTACTCGAGAGTTTGCTGGCCGAGGAGACTTGGGGGATTGTGGAGCCCTTTTTCCGACGCAAACGAGTCGATTCCATTCCACCCTTTCGCATTTTCAACTGGAAGGAAATGGACCAAGTCAGTTGAATGTATTTTAAATATTAGGTATCATAATATGTTATCAAAAGAATATTTAACTCCTGGTTGATATTTTTTCTTCGAATATTTGTTCAAGCTTCGAAACAGTAAATACACAAAAAGAACTATTTAATCTATTATGAAATAAGTCTATATTGAAAAATTAAAACATGTCGCCAAATTATTCAAAGGAAAATTCGTCTACTAATTTAGTATGTTTCTTTTTTTATTGCAATGTACAAGCTAATCAAAATGTATTTTTACTGGAGGTTTAAATTTTATACCTGTCCAACACAATAGCTGTATTGAAATCAAACAAATTTTATATTACTCATTGAATTGAAAGCCATTTTCAAGAGAGTACATAATGTTATGTACTTTGATATGTAGAAAATCAGAATTAAAAAAAACTCGTTAAAAGATTAACCTTTTCCTGACAGGCATCTCAACGTTTGAAATGCCCTAGAATGTTTTTTCTTCTAAAATAATGAAAAATTAAATAACTTTATAAAACATAATCTCTCGAAATGTTTATTGCAATTTTATAATTAAACTTAATAACATATTTCTACTCAGTACCTTGAAATTATTCAATTCCATTTCAATCCAAATTAGGTGAATATTACAGTTTGCTCTTAAGTTGTAATATTTGAAAGTTCCAATATTACCTTTTCACTGATAAATATTGATAATACACAATAAAAACATTTATAATGAAAAATTCTGCCTAACTAAAATTTGGAAAGTGACCTTTTGCTCAAAAACTGTTAAAAATAGAAAAGATAATAATAATAAAAAATAAAGATAGATAAATATTGTTAAAAAAATAGAAAAGCACCTTTTTGACGACACTGGAAGGATAATTAGAGTCCTCGCGTAGATGTGGAAGTCGTGTGAAGAGGAGTTGGACCATGTTCATGAGAGCATACTCGGCGGTCTTACGTAAAAGTTCCGAGAGCCGAGACTCGAAGCAAATCCGAAAACAGGACTGCATGATCTCACACACAGCCTCATTGCTCAGGAGGGAACCAACGGGAACCAGGAGAAGTGTGCGAAGGACATGGAGGATCTTCATGAGGACGACCTGAATTCAGGAGGTACAAGAGAGGCGGTTGGAGGGATGTCATAATGAAATTGTTAGAAATAAACCGGTACGAGATATTTGCGAAAAATTCGAAAATTCATTCTCTGCTTTTCCATCAGAAGAAAGAATTAACATTGTGTTTTCTTTTTTTAATTTGGAAAGGTAAATAATTATAAAATTACACACAGTATAAACGATATAATATTCCGTAATATAGTTAAAATATAAATAAGAAAATAAGAGACACATTAATCTTGATAAATTTAGACGGCTATTGATGACATACAATGGTCATAAAGACATATTCCGTGACAGTGGTGTAACGTAGTTCAGCATAATAGCAAAAAGTGTTGTATTTATGTTTATCACAAATAACTGTCAAATTTAACGTTACATTTCACTAAACCCTTATTTTTTGTAATTAAGAAATAAAATATGGCTACTGGTTACTTACCAGTTTATAATAATTGACAAAAGAATACTATGATCTCGAACCGCAAATAATCTGAACAAATATGTCTAGTAGTACCACTAAACATGTATTTATAAACATCACAATTTCTGACAAAATCTGCTGCTCTTTTAGTTGAATAATAATATGATCGTTTTAAAGCCTCCCGTTATTTGCGATCTTAATTGCGGAAAATATATGCTCTACTGTCATATTATGTTCAGCATCATTACCAATCGATTTTGTGTACTATGACGACAATAATAAAATCAATTAATAAAAAGTAATTAAAAAATAATTAAAAAGCACTTACTGCGGTATAGAAGTTATAGTAATATTTCGCCGACTGGCCTAATCATACAATGATAAAATATGAAAAGATATAAGCGACATCTTTAGTATAAATAT